>CAKAKR010066987.1:160099-211499 GCA_916700685.1 Adelosebastes latens | reverse complement strand
CCCCCCCAAAAAAACAAACAAGAAATGTGAGAATGGGGAAAGCAGGCATCACTTGAGGTTATAGTGTTTTTTTGATGACTGACCTGAATTTGGCTTCTAGTCTCCAAATCTTGCGCTGTGGGAAAATAACAAGGAATTTAGTTTTTTTGGAATAAATGCACTAGAATGATGACCTGAAACTATGTATACTCCAGTATCTGATTCAAGTATGTGTGGCTCTTTAATGACTCTCTTTCTTTGACTTTTTTTAGACTTCCTGTGCATCTGGAATACCAATTTCCAGACGCTTCAGGCAGGAAAAGAGATGGCGGGTCAAATCTACGGACAGGTAGGAATGCTTCGGTGTATTATGTGCAGATAACCCACCAAGCAAATAGTTTCTAATGTTATATGATCAGTGGATAAAACAATCCGCTGTTAATGACTTTTAGCCCTAGGGCTCATACGGGACAATCACCAGCGTGTTTATGAACTCTGATGAGTATTCATGAACCACCACCACCTACCACCCACTCACTGTTATTACCACTGCAGGCCAAGGTTCCCTGTCCTTCCAGCTGCTGGGTGCTGATGGAGGACTGTATGACTTTGGCAGAGCATTGTGTCTGCTCTCCACCGTGACGGGGCTCACTGTCCCTCCTCACAACTTTATTGCAGTTTACATAAGCTGTGCTAGTTTATATTATCGCCGTTTTAACTTTTACCGTTAATTCCTGTTTGTGTTAACTTTCGTTTTCTCTTTTGATTTTAGCTGTGGAGTTATTGTAACAAGTTATTCATTCCACATGGGAAAACCCTCTCAGTTATTCCATATGAGTGCCCCAAATCTTCCCTGGCCTCTGCCATGGGAAAACTAAAACAGGCCAAGACTGAAGGTGAGCTTAAACAAATTTATAGCACTCCTCCTGTAGTAATCAAACAACATGTGTAAACCAACCTTAATAAATAATACTGCAATAACATGTATTGTGTAGTAGGTTGTTTCTTAATACTGCTGCAACACTGATTCCACATTGCAACGTTTTTCTTACTGCTACAGAGTCCAAAGCTCCCACTTGTGTACCGTCTTGGAATAACATTCTGCACGAAGAGAAAGCTCATCCCTCGAGAACAGTGGAGACCAGGAAGACGGTATGTGGGATACGTTTTCAAGGCGAAATAAGGGAAGTTGAGATGGAGATGGAAAGAGGCTAGACAGCTGCTGGTGCATCAATCCCACACACTGTTTCCTACAGTGTTTCCCAGACTGACAGCTAATTAGCACTAGCTCCATATGAAATTGGGATTTACAGTAGTTGCTGCCTGAAATGACAAAATGCACAAAATATTGGATTGTGGGCAAGGGGGGAAAATATTAATACTGCAGGGCAACTGTACTGCATTTGATTTTATTTGTAGATGTATCTATAATGGTAATCTAAATGAGTATGTAAAGACGTCTGTCTCAACAAAGATTTCATTCCAACTTATGAAATTACTGAATAAACTTGCACCCACACATAATAACACCAGCTGCTGTTTGAAATGTGACACGGTTTTTACAAATTAGCAATTCACTGCTTCTGCTGTTTAAAGTTTTTTTTATTTATATTTTACACAAATTATGACTACACAAACTTGACAAAACAAATAAATAATATACAGTGCAGGAAGAGGCTAAAAAAACACTGGGCTGATTTGAAGCCTCCTCCTAAATAGTGTTAACATTTCACAATGTTATAGAGATTAATATACAGAAATAATATGACTACATAATAGTGATGACAAACAATTAGAAGCAGATTTATAAACAACAACAACAATAGCAATAAATACATATTAAAAAAATACAAGAAATGGATAGATCTTGAAAAAAAAAAGGATAGATGAATGGATAGGTCTTGAACTGCTCAGGAATATTCCCACCAGAAAGTATCTTATAAATAAAAACACATATTTGAGAAATATATTGATGTCATGAATAGTAAGAATCTGGAGTTTCTGAAATAGAGGAGCAGAGGAAATGTGTGACTCTGATCGAGTTGCAATCCTAACGAAATGTTCTGTGTGTTTTGAATGTCGTGCCACCTGGAGAGTAATGGTCCTGTCAATGGTATCATCTGTGGTTTGATTCTTCTCTCTTTCCATACAGAGAACAAACCGTAAAAGCCAATCAGCACCTAGTTTAACAGTCGACCAAGTTCTGGAGCTCATCAAGGTAAACATTTTTTTTTTTTTATGGCTCTCTTTCGCAAAACACTGACAGCAGTCGACAAGAAAAAGTGATTTTATAATAAGAAAATATTTAAATTTTCTCATGCAGACAGCACCAGTAGAAGAGGTCCAGAAAGAGGTGGAGGCGCTCCTCTCGAGGACAGACATCCAGGACCTGCAGCCCTCGGTGGGGCAGCTAGCATCAACCCTCGTGTCCCGGAGCCTGGACGACGCAGCCTTCTACACCCCCAGCAGCCTGGCACAGCTGGTGCACACTCGCTGCCTCTGCCACAGGTCAGTAAGGCAGGGCAGTGGAATCAGGGTGATGATATTTTTAAAGTGGCAATAGTTAACTTTTTAAAATTTAGCGAATTATTCAATCCATCAGGAAAAAAGCAAGAAATATATTAAAATATATGATATTCTCCATAGATAGTCATCCATTCCCATTGCTGCTCAGAGTAATCGCAGTCCATGGCTCTTCTGCCTAACAGCACAGGGTCTCTCACTCTCCTCGTACGCTGTGCGCGGACAGTCTCTCCCTCGCTGCAACCGACAGAACCCCTAACCTTTATGCAAATTAATGCACAATGACGTCACCAATATGCAAATGAGTATATGGCGTCATCTGGCAACTTTTAGCGACTTTTGGAGCTAGCGCTAGCTGCTTTCATTGGAAAAGAGTTGGCAGCACTGCACAGGACACCTTGCTGGTGATGCATTTTGTTTTCCGCGGCTTTGTGCCGTAAATTTATTTTCCCGGGAGACCCGGTGACAGACAGAATTGCACAGTGAAAGCGAGGCTTATAGGGAACCAATCTAAACGCCTATGGTTTCATTATACTATAACCATTACATTGTGCAATCAACATTTACTTCATATGATAAGTTAAAGCAAAAAACTTTTCTATTGCCACTTTAATGAGAAATAAACTGAAAGATAAAAATAGTGACTAATCAGTATTCAGTCTGCTGAATGTATATCTGAACCTGTATTTGAATGCAAATGTCATAAGTGAGCTGGTTAACATAATGATGCAGAAAATGACCCAAGCTGCATTTCTAAACTGAGAGAGTAATTCAACCAGCGTTATTCCTGTTGACTGTGACCATCTGCCATCATGACATTCAACAGTGTGTGTCCTGACCTCGTGCTCCTGGCCCTGGAGAGGAAGGACTACTTTCTGTGCCAACTCTGCTTGCAGTTCTTCCCTGACATCCCAGAAGCGGTCACCTGTGCCTGCCTTAAGGTCTTTATCAGGTAAGACTGATTTGTTTTTAAATGCACAATCTGATTATTAGCCAGACTCCATGTAATGTAAAATGAAAAGCTAAACGGTGTGTTGTTCCACCTTCATCTTGCAGTATGCCAGACGTTGATGCAGAGAAAGTGAGCCTGGAGCCCGACAGTGTCTCCTTCATGGAGACCGTAATGGCTAGAGAGCGTGGCCCGGTCGGCTTGCAGAATGGTTTCAGCCCCGCCTCCGTTGATGAGGACCGTTCAGATGACCTTGGTGGAGGCGGACCCAGAGCAGAAGACAAGGACAACACCTCAACTCCACCAGAGCAGATCTGTCCAGTGGGATTACACAAGGCGGTTCTACTGTATCCTAATTTGTTGTTCATTATCATGCAACTACTTACATTCAACCAATCTGTTGCATTTTTTTTTTTACCTTTTGTTGTCAGTGTAGTCACATCTTGTGTATCAGCAGCAAATTTTATGTTATAGTTAAACAGCAAACTTTTTGGTGTGCAATGATTTGAATTTACTACGTATGAGATCTTAACTCAAGCTGCACAGAAATGAGGTCCTGCAGACGGCGTACAGCGACTCTTTCCTCCTCCCGCACCTAAAAGATCTCTCCTCCCAACAAGTTGTCGTGAGTAACGGCTAGTTAATTTTCCCCTCATCTCGAACATAAAACAGACAGCACTCATTCAGCGAACATCATACCCATTGCACATGTTTACAATGTCCAATGTTCTTTCTCATCCAACCAGCTTTTCCTCCAGTACCTGCAGTTCCTTTACCTAAAATATTCCCAAGATGCTCTCCCACAGATGCATGGATTGAGATCACCGAGTCTGACTCAGGTCTGTGTCAATGTCTAACTAGATAATTAGGGTGCAGCTTGTGTCTGTCACACCAGGACACATTAAGTGAAAAGTCCGGAGGCAGAAAAAACATGGTTTGCTGACAGATTGTCAAATCCAGATATGGTGGAAGTCAGACTCACATTTTGACCTGAACTGTGTGAATTTAAGTTATATATATATATACAATATACAATAATAATAATACTTTGACAGTGAATTGTTTACCACAACATGGTGGTAAACAAAAGGTGGAATGCAACAATCCAGTTTGAAAAGAATTGAATAACTAACTGTGTTTTTCCTTTGCGTTTGATTCTAGATCATGGATTGGGTATGCTTGCTGCTGGACGCCCATTTCACAGTGCTGGTGATGACTCCAGAGGCCAAAGGCTTACTGCTGAACCTCCACAGATTTGTGAAGTCTCAGGTAACAAACACTCTTCCCTTTTTGTCTGCTTTGAAACTGGCTGCATGTTAAATATTCTAGAAAAATAGAAAACTAAAACATCACCAGCGTAAGAGATCACATACAAAAACTAAAAATAACCATTTGGCGTGATTTTGTTATTATTAGGGCTGTCAATCGATTAAATATTTAATAGTGATTAATTGTTTGATTGTCCATGATTAATCGCACATTTTTTTTATCTGTTCAAAATGTACGTTAAAGGGAGATTTGTCAAGTATTTAATACTCTTATCAACATGTGAGTTGGCAAATATGCTTGATTTATGCAAATGTATCTATATATGTATTATTGGAAATCAATTAACAACATAAAACAATGACAAATATTATATATTAATTATATATTCGTTATCAAACTTAAAATATGCTCATATCATAACATGGCAAACTCAAGCCCAACAGGCAACAACAGCTGTCAATGTGTCAGTGTGCTGACTTGACTATGACTTGCCCCAAAACTGCATGTGATTATCATAAAGTGGACATGTCTGTAAAGGGGAGACTCTTATCTTGAGGTCAGAGGTCAAGGGACCCCTTTCAAAATGGCCATGCCAGTTTTTCCTCGCCAAAATTTAGCGCAAGTTTTGAGCGTTATTTAGCCTCTTTCGGGACATGCTAGCATGACATGGATGGTACCAATGGATTCATTAGGTTTTTTAGTTTCATATAATACCAGTATCTTCACTCTAACTTTAAAGCTGAGCCCAACTTCCGAGAAATTGATTGTGTTAAAGAAATTAGTGGCGTTAAATCAAATTTCCGTTAACACGTTATTATCGTGTTAACTTTGACAGCCCTAGTTATTATGGTTTTATTATACACATGGTTTATAATGGCCTGGGATTGAGGTGTGGGGTTGTGTATGTATACTGCAGTTTTATCAGAGAAACTGTTACATCTGAAAGTTATCTGGGAAAGAATTTAAACTAAGATGCCTTCTTGCGTCCTCAGGTGAGACTGGTTTCTGAGCTCGGAAAGATCGAGGGCAGCCTCCAAGAGCTCGACAAGATGAAGGTGAAGAAGGACGTCGGACAATACTCCATCGAAGTCATTGAGCTGTTTTAGAATGTGTATACTTTTAATAAATCATTGAGCATATTGTCTCCTTCCAGCGTTTCACCTGTAGTGGTTTCAAGGTTGTATACTTGTCCCAAATGGTATAATATTAAGTGTTTTTAGGCACAGATGCTAGCCATCAGAGCTCAAGATGCATGAGTTTTACTGTATATGAATTCTTGGTGTAATTTAGGCATTGAATAAGTTGTAAGGACCTTTTGAGGCATGTAAACGTGTTCAATATGATGACAATTTGACCATTCAGATAATATGGATTGCATGATAACTTAACCGTCTGCTCAACGCCAAATTGGTAATGGAATCATAAAATGCATGCAAAAGCCGCCTAATACAATCAAAATACTTTTAATACACCGCTGTGAGAATGAATGGCTGTGACTTTGTACTGGATTTTCCACAGGAAGCTTTTTATTTTGAATACAAATATATAACTGTGAAAACTGCTAATCCATGTGACTTTTATATTAAATGATGCTATCAAATTTCTGTGAATCAATCAACGTTGACGTTAGTGGTGTTCGCCATGATTTCTGCACACTTTTACTAATTTGTATTAACTTTATTGTTATTAGGTCATTGTACTTGTTTGCACAGGAACACACCTGTGGTCTGATCATACCGTAATCTGAAGTTACCTCAAAATATTTTAACTCTACTGAGAGGGTGTGAAGAGAAATAAATCTACAAAAGGGCCTACCGAAATACCTAAATATAATAGCAGAGTTGATATAGTTAACAAGTTGTAAAAGCTATTACTTAGCAAGCAAAACAACCTACTTTTTTACATTCTTATGAGCGTTTAGCTAGCTACGGTGGCATACTTCTTGTGGTATAGCAGTCGCAAAAATCATTGCTTTAACTACCTATCACATTAAACCTGCAATAGCCAGAATAGTTTTGGCATCATTGGGCAACAATTCCATAATAACCTTTCAGCATATTGTAATTCAAGTGTTCTGAGAGAAAACTACACTTCTGCACCTCCTCATGGCTCTGTTTTCAGGCTTTAAAAAATCTAGCCCGTGATGGGAGACTTTGGCCAATCACAAGTAATTTCAGAGAGAGAGCGTTCCTGTTGTGTTCCTAAGTGTCTGGCTTGAAAACAAGAGAAAAGACACAACAATTCAGCAATTTAAAATGATAAAAATGTAATAAAATACAATTAAAAGCTATATACTTAAATTATGGAGAGATCTAATCACCCACCTACGTGCTGTTAAAGCAGCAGTAGGTAGAATTGAAGCAAATATGATTCAAAAGTTGTTGTTTTTTAAAACAGCCACTATATCCTGACAGTAGTGCATGAGACAGGTAATCTGAAAAAAATAATGTGCCTTCTGTGTCCTCCGGTGCTCCTAACGGCATCTGCAAGATTTCACAAACCGAAGGAAAACAACCAATCAGAGCCGAGCTGGAGCCTGCCGTCTCTGAGCAGCTGTCAATCACTAGCAAACTCCGATCCGAAAGTGTGTGACCCGCCAGCCATGTTGAGATCAGTTGAGCAAATACCAAGCACCGCCCACCAGCCGGAGCACAGCCAATAGGAACGCTCTCTCTCTCTGAAATGACCTGTGATTGGCCAAAGTCTCCCGTCACAGGCTAGATTTTTTAAAGCCTGAAAACAGAGCCATGAGGAGGTGCAGAAGTGTAGTTTTCTCTCAGAAAACTTGAATTACAATATGCTGAAAGGTTATTATGGAGAAGCTTTAAGTGTTCACATATTATCAAAACCAGACTAACAAAAAAATAAATGTTCGTTGTCGGCAGGATTCGAACCTGCGCGGGGAGACCCCAATGGATTTCTAGTCCATCGCCTTAACCACTCGGCCACGACAACTGATACACGTATACGTATGTGAGTACATATTTAAATGATCATTTCCGAATTGGTTTATGTAATTATCCTGCGACAAAAACAGTGAAATTAAGAGTTTGGCTAGCTATGCCAGCTAAACAGGAGCTTGGATGTGTGTTGTTTATTACTGAAGTAGCCAAATTGAAAAGAAAAGCAAAGTCGAGTGCCAAAAAGGTTTAACCTGTCGAACTCATCAAGTCAAACCCAGAGGCATGACAAGAGTGGAGGGTGTCGCGATTGCACCTCTATTGCTATTCTTTGGTTTACATTTACGCTAACGTGGATTATAGTGCAGGTTTGATCAGCAGCAGCGCTCCAGGGACCTTGGTAAACAGAAAAGAATAACATACAATTGTATTATAAGTTATATAAAAATGTATTTGTTTAAGGAATTATCTACAGCTGTTTCACACATTTTACGTCATTTTAAACCTGAACAAAATATATGCTGTTATAACTTTTATTAGGGTTCATGTAATAGAAGCTCCATGTCGGATGTGTGCTTCTCTTCTCGCCTGGCTTTGCTGTGACGACGATGGCGACATGGCCGACAATTAAACAATGCTCGTTTCACTGAATAAACGCGACCCAGCTGTGATTAAAACCACCCAGCAGGACGCGGTCAGCGCTAATAAAGTACTATTGGCTGGAAAGCGTTTGCACGGATAACTAATTTTTATGAACTAGCACGGCTATTGCGTCTATTGTAGAATAGTGAGTCACGTGACCTCGCATCCACTCAGGCCTGCTGGTGTCAAGTTAGCTGTTAAAACAAACACACACTTCCGGTCTGTTACAGTGAAATCGTTAAAAACGAAAGCGTTTAAGATAAGATATACTTTTATTGTCCCCGTGGAGACATTTTTCCTGGACTCCGTCCAACTGCAGTTACAAACACTAAATTAAAACAGCATCGACAACAATAAAAAACGATTCCACACAAGACAGGGAAACAGTTCCACAGAAACAGATGTTTCAACACATACACAGTCCACGTACATAATGGCACATACTATCAAACACACCATGGCAGGTATTGCACCCAGGTAGTGCACTGCACCGTCTACCGTCTTGCCCATATTGCACAGACAATAACCCAATATTACACAGATGCCACATATTGCACTGTCCCTATTTAAAGGGACTATTTGTAACTTTCAGAATTGCTTGTAGCGACACCTGTGGCTGTTAAGTCAACGAAAGTCAGCGTCGGGCTTGCGCTTGCTCACTCTAAATAGAAATGAACGAGCATCACTCAAAACAGTGGGGCGACACACGTCAGCTAAAACCTATATTTCACCTGCTTGGCAGTAATGTTAGCTGACAAGACGAAGGTCTCTCCATGAATCACTGTTGATCCTAGTGTTGGCTTTTAGGCTGAAGCAGGAAAAGCGGGTCGGTGCCGGGGTTGAAGCAGGAAGAGAAACATTATCGTCTCCGACTACGCCCGCAGGGAGACACCGGCACCCGGTTGGAGATGATAACGTTACTCGCCGCGGAGCTCCGTCACTTCACAAGACATGGTAAACCTCTGTTGGTTTGTCAACACAGGGAAAGTATCCACAAATAAGTCATGAAATAATGATAAGAAGAAAAAAAAAAAAAAATTAAAATATAGGTATATATATATACATATATATAAAATATAGGTAAATATATATACATACATACATATACATACCTACCTACACACACACATATATACACGTACACACGTATACACATACACATATATATACATATATATGTATAGACATACATATACATACTTACATACATACATACATACACATACACATACACATACACATACATATACATACACACATACATATATATAAAAATAGAAAAAAAAAAAATAATAATAAAAATAATAATGATAATGAATAAATAAATAAAATAAAATGTATTTATTGTCATTTTTCCACATACAAAGTACACGGTTAAAACGAAATGTCGTTGCTCATGGACCAAGATGCAAACACAGACATACAAAAACAGTCACAAACATAGAACATAACACAGTGAACAAAGTGCGATGGTGCAGCACAATAAAAAGTGGATTTCTCATAATAATATATAAATAAATAATAAATGAAATTGATTTTTTTGTATTTTGGCTTTGCTTTTACTTTGAAGGAAAGAGCGCTCTACTTCCGGTACAACCGTCACTATCAGCGGTTAGCTTGCCGCAGCTCTCGGGCCTGCTGTGTTTTCAACGGAGGGAGAGCTGTGAAGTAAAAAATGGCGTCTGCAGGCGACCCAGAGCGGGACACCGGCCATTCAGTTTGAGCTTTCCGCCCTGAAATTGAGGCCGGGGCTCGGGGTGGAGACTCATCAGTAACCGTCGGCTTCTTTCTCCCCCCGCTTTTTCCTCTCCGGTGTGCGTAGCTTCCTTCCAGCCCCGAGATTGAAGCGGAACAGACGCGACTCTCTCCCACAATGAGGGGGAGAAGAGGAAGGCCGCCCAAACAAGCAGCCGCCGCCGCGATGCGGGAAGCTTCACCCGGGCCAGTCCGCGGCTCTCCTCGGGGCGGCAGCCGGAGCAGAGGGATGCGAGGACGCGGGAGAGGCAGAGGAGGACGCGGTAGAGGACGGGGTGGCGGCTGTTTTTGTGGCTCCGTGGAAGTAGATATTACAGACCGGGAGAACTTTCATTCGACCCGGGGCCGCAGGAAAGTTGGAGCCTCAACCACCACAAGCACCACTACAACGGCGGCGTTATCGCGGGGCAGAGGCGGCAGAGCGAGAGGCAGAGGGTCGAGAGGCGGCCGCGGCGCTAGAGGCGGCGGAGGCGGCGGCGGAGGAGGTGGAGGTAGGCGGCCTCAAACCAAGGTGGTCTACGACGACAACAGCGACGAGGAGGATGATAATTTAAGCTACAGGTCAGACGACGATGAACTCCTCAACGACAACCCTTCGTCGGATCTTGAAGAAGAAGAGGAGGAGGCCTTGGGAATCGACTCTGACTACCTGGAGGAGCTACTAGAGGATGATGATGCCAGCTACTGCACCGAGAGTAGCTTCAAGAGCCACAGCACGCTCGGTAGCACACCAGGTACGTTTTGCACTTTTAGCACCTGCATTTACTTTAAAGTGTGCATTTTATACAGTACAGAAAGCAAGCCCGCATTGTTCAAAATGGAGCTCAGAAACAGGCCTTTGTTTATCGTGTGCTCTCTGCTTGCCCACTGGGGCTTTTTTTTTTGCAGAGATCTGCTCCACGCTTCAACCGGCTCTCGTGTTTTTGACTTTTTGTCAGATCAGCACATTTTTTGTTGTCATTTTTATACTGAAGAATTTTTTTTTGTTTGTTTTTTTACAGGACATTTTTTTAAGTGCAAGCTGTATTTAAAGGAGTTTTCATACATGGACTGTATTTATCACTTTCTATATGTCATTTATTCAACATTTTTACTTATGTAACTGTTAGACACAGCTACAGTAAGTGCAGTTTATACTAGATTCAAGATTAAAGCCCTTTATTGTCATTGTGTAGTACAACGAAATTAGATGAGATAGGTGCTAATGAAAAGGTTATGAAAAGCTAATACAATAAAAAAGACACAGCTACAGTAAGTGCAGTTTATACTGTGTAGACTATGCTCCATCAAAACACGTTTTTTAAACATTGTTATAACTGATATAATAGGACTATTTTTATTTTTTACACATTTGTACCATGTCCAACTCGATTTTATGAGACATATTTTGTTGCATAAGAAGAATTTTTTTTATTTAACGTGTTTTCATACATGGACTGTATTTATCACTTTCTATATGTCATTCATTCTGTTAGACACAGCTACAGTAAGTGCAGTTTATACTATGTAGACTATGCTCCATCAAAACATGTTTTTAAACATAGTTATAATTGATATAATAGGACTACTTTCTCTTTAAGGCTGTAGTACTGAAATTAGAGTCAAATAAATAACTTTAGTAATTGTATTTTTATATTTTACACATTTGTAACTTGTCCAACTCGATTTTAGGAGACATATTTTGTTGCATAAGAAGATTTTTTTATTTAACGTGTTTTCATACATGGACTGTATTTATCACTTTCTATATGTCGTTCATTCAACATTTCTCCTTATGTTACTGTTAGACACAGCTACAGTAAGTGCAGTTTATACTAAGTAGACTATGCTCCATCAAAACACGTTTTTAAACATTGTTATAATTTATATAATAGGACTACTTTGTCTTTAAGATTTTTGTACTGAAATTAGAGTCAAATAAATAAATTTAGTAATTGTATTTTTATTTTACACATTTGTACCATGTCCAACTCGATTTTAGGAGACATATTTTGTTGCATAATGCTGCTAAATGAGTTTGAAAGGCCTTTGTTTTGAAGAGAGCCGCTCTTTTTTTTTCTTCTTTTTTTTTACACTTGTTGCAAACAACCAACTCATTACGATATTATGTGGTGCACCGTTACCATAGTAACCACTGTGTTTATCAGGTGAGTAAATAAATTAGAGCCACATTAGAGCCCACTTATGGACCAGTCATGTTAATACAGTGGTGTCTGCAAAAATCTGTTATGTAAAGCAATGCACTGGAAGTAATTCTACATATAGGATTGGAAAAATAGTGAAAAGGTGATCCAGACTTGTGCATTTTACACATTTGTTCAACAGAAATCTCTGTGGCACCTAACTTAATTTCTTGTTTGGGTGCATTTTTCTTTGAAACAAAAATGTTCTTTGTATTTGACTGTAGATTGTATTTCTTGATTCTTTCACCCTATAAACACTTCACTACACTCTGATCAGGCTTTGATGCCATTTAAGTGGTTTCAGGGATTACTCGCATACCTCCCAACTTCCAATGGCCTGCTTTTTTATACAGACATGTGAACATGGCAGCATTGTGCAGCCGAGTGTGAGGCCGGGGGTCTTTTGTAAGACCAATGGTCTAGACATTACGCTGCTTTCACTGCCATGGACATACAGGCTGCTTTCTAAATCGCATACTTGTTCTTCTGCAGCTGCCCTTAGGAAGTCCATACTGTTGCATGCAGTAATTGGGACATACTACTTCATCATAAATATTACACCATGAACTTTGACCTTCTTGCTCACATCCGATACAGGGATGCACCAATCTGACTTTTTCAGTCCCGATACCGATACCTTGGCTTTGGGTATCGGCCGATACAGAGTACCGAACCAATATCAGTGTTTAATCAATAAGCTGTATGCCTCATTGTGTCGAAGTGACTGGGATCATTCTTTTATGTGTAAGGCAACATCAGGCTTTACTTAAACATCGCTTTCCTAACTTTGTAAAACAAAATGTGACCAATGAATACATATACATACATTTATTTAATTATTACGTATTAAAATAATAAATCGTACACCAACAACTTGATACAAATCTTCAAAATTAACAGGAATTATAACTCAAGTGTAAACCTTTTTAATGAAGCAACAAATTGGTCAAAACTTAAACAGGAATTAACATAAAATTGAATTGAATAGATCGGCCCCATTGTCACCAATATCCGATCCAGCTGTCTGAGTCAGTATCGTCCTGATATCCAGTATCGGTATCGGTGCATCCCTAATCCGATATATGTGATAGCTGTCATCGGGCTGTCATCTGTCTGTGCTCTCTCTGCGGCTCAGTCCATGTGACGTATCTTCTGCTGTGCAGAGGATTGTGGGTCATCATAGCCAGAAAAGCACGCTGGCTTGCATACTGCAAAATGAGACGGAATACAGTAGGACATCCGGATATTTTTGGCATACTGCATTTGACATACTAAATCTTTTTCTGGCGTACTTAATGGTATGGTTGGTAGTATGGGTATTGGAACGCACACACAGACACACATTTCCATGCTGTTTTCAAGCACATTGCACACACCCGCACACATACCACTTTTACACACACTCCCTGTGTTTGATGCCGAATAAAGAACCAGCAGCGGTCAACCCGTTTGACCCATTCATACCAGACTGCTGTCACAGGTTAATCCCTGGCTGTCACCATATGTGAATCAGCCAGTCCTGCCGCTGTAGTCCCATCACTGTTTCACTGTTGACACATCAATGCTAAACCATAGCAGACCTAATACAAATATATTTGCTAAACAGTTATCGACTTCCAGTTTATCAGCAGTTACCGCAGTGTTTACATTGAACATACAACACGGCAAACAGTGTGGATGAAGTGATTTCATTTTATAGGATTTGGTGATTTGGTCTCCTTATGAAAAGTTAATGCAGCAACCTGCACTCTACAATAATGTTAAAGGATCTTTGAGATTGAGAAGAGCTCACGAGTCAAGTAAAGTCAGTTTTATTTATATAGCCTAATATCTCAAATTTGCCTCAGGGGGCTTTACAATCCGTTCAGCAGACGACACCCTTTGTCCTTTTCGACCCTCATTTCAGATAAATGAGAGAACTGGAACAGCACACCAATCGACTGTAAGGATATAGTAATTTTAGGATTAGTGAATAGTAACAGTATACTAATCCTACAGTGATTAAAGAAATGTTTCTTCACCCTGTCATAACAACGCTACGCAGCCTCAGGCAAGCATTCAACTGGCCAGGAGGGTCATGAGGCCAGGTTGAATGATCTGCACTGACCCATTCACATCAAATACATACTGTATGTTGGCTTATTCCACATTACTGTGTTCAGAAATGGATAATGTGCGCAGACACCGGAGGGAATATGCAGGTACATAAGCTGCACCATCATTGCATTAATTACACAGTAGATAAAAAAAGGCAAGTGGAAGCATTTAGCTTATTGTCTTTGGACAAGAATGGGCTTGTCTACCATTTTATAATGTGACTTCTTCTGCATCACGCTGTAAAAGAAATAATCACATTCACACTAGCTTGTGATTCCCCCCAAAATTAGGCGTTCTACTAGTCCTGTGTAGTATTTGAAATTTATAGGGTTTGTCATCTAAATTCCATTCGCATATTGTTGTTGTGTCCTTTTTATTAGAACAAAATTTGGATTACTGGTGGTGGCACTTTGGGGTTGCCTCTTGGTGGATCTCCAAGTGCTACCAGGCAAACTGGAAGAGGGTATCTACTCTGATGGTCTGCCCAGGGGTATCCTCCTGTATGAGTGCAGTCAAACGAGGCATCAAGGATGCTAATAAGTTCAGGCTTTAGGTAGCATTGACTAATAATAAACATAAGGTATATACAATAGCTCAGTCCTTCATGCATATTTGTCAGGTGCACTGTATACCACAGAATTACCACGTTTATGCAAATGGTTCTTAGATACATATTTGCTCTTCATTTTCTTTATGCCACCCTTCTTCTCACTCCTGGCTCTTTTTCTTTCCCTTCTTACAGGCCGGAGAAGGAGTCGGGCATTGCGACCGCAGTCTCCCATCCTTGAGGCAAAGGACATTCCTTCCCTGGAGCTTCCCAAGTCCTCCGAGGACCTCCAGGTTCCTACCTCACAGCTCCTCAACGTGTCTGCCGTCTACGAAGTCCTCCGCAACTTTGGCTCGGTGCTGCGGCTCTCGCCGTTCCGCTTTGAGGATTTCTGTGCAGCGGTGGCCAGCCAGGAGCAGTGCACGCTGCTGGCAGAGACCCACATCTCCCTGCTCAAAGCTATTCTCAGAGAGGAGGACACTTCCAACACCACATTTGGTCCCACAGACGTGAAGGACTCTGTCAACTCCACTCTGTATTTCGTTGATGGGATGACCTGGCCGGAGGTTGTGCGGGCGTACTGCGAGAGCGACCCGGAGTACCGGCACATTCTGCCTTTCCAGGAGTGCGAGGATTACCCGTATGAACCGTTGGAGAGCAAAATCAAAGTTCTCCAGTTTTTGGTGGACCAGTTCTTGGCGACCAACATTGCCCGGGAGGAGCTATTGTCGGAAGGTGTGGTTGCCTACGACGACCACTGCAGAGTATGCCATCGCCTTGGTGACCTGCTGTGCTGCGAGACATGTTCAGCCGTTTACCATCTGGAGTGTGTGAAGCCGCCGTTGCAGGAAGTGCCGGAGGACGAGTGGCAGTGCGAGGTGTGTGTGGCACACAAGGTACCCGGCGTGGCGGACTGCATCCCAGAAGTGCAGAGGAGCAGACCGTTCATTCGACAACTGCCAGTCGGCTATGACCGACACAACCGCAAATACTGGTTCCTTAACCGCCGCATTGTCGTGTAAGTTCATCATGTTTCATTTATGTGCCAAGATTCTTGCATAGGATTCAACAGTAGAGGTGTCAGCGTGAGCGACTTAATCTTGTTACAGTCTTGAATGTTGATAATATGCCATTTTTTATTTTAAACAAAGTTATTAATTAAGGTTCCTGAAATATGCAAAATTACTGAAACACTTAGTGAGGACCGACTGTGTGAAACATGTTTGTTTGATCGTTATTCCACCATTATGGTTTCTCAGATGACATTTTTTTTTTTCAAGGGACCTTGCCAAAATAGTAGCATAATAACAGGACACTATCCATCACACAACCAACGCACACATTTGCAGTATTTGGAGAGTAATAAGCGTGCTTTAAAGCAGTTTTAATCAGCTCAAAAGCAGAGTCTCGAAAGTTGTCACATAATTCGATATCATAGAAAGTGTTCATGAATGTCACAAACCATCTGCATGTACAATTATAAACAACACCATGAAGATGAGAGGGATGGCCAGTAATCCAGTAATGTCCTTTCTGCACATTCCTGTACTGTAGCTGCTGTCTATTCAGCTGCTGTACCACATTATTTGTGGGTCAGTTTACTTCGTCTCAGCCACTTACAGTAGTATCTAAAGATTGTTCATATAGGAGACCCATGCTTTACTGAGCACGTGCTCAACCCATATTCGACCCCCCTCCTTTCATGAGAGAATGTCGGCACCGGTCAATCCCTGAGCATCACAAAGACTCGTGTTTGCACCTATAGTTCATATTGCTTAACCTCAGAATTGTTCAGAGCTGTGAATTACATTAAATTCAACTTCTATCCCCAAAGAGTCGCCTGGTGTTCAAATCCAGGCTCATAACAGGGTCAGCAGAGGGGTCATGAGTGACCTGCATTGACCCATTCTGAAAAGCATAGACCGGTACTTAGAAAGTCAAACATGCACAACATAAGTTTGTTTAATGAGAATAGAGTTGCAAACGTTATACACTTCTACTACAGGTCTAAAGCCTGAGTTATAGTAAACAACTTCCATATGGCATGTAGTAAACCATGATGTAGCTGCAGGAATGTGTAAAGAACACTACATTTTCTTACTGCTGTTTTTTTATTCCCAGTGACAAAAAATATATGAGTACAGATCTGCATGGAGGGTGGACCTTCTGTTTAAAGCTGCAGTAGGCAGAATGTTTTTGGCATCATTGGTCAAAAATGTCATAATAACCTTTCAGCATATTGTAATTCAAGTGTTCTGAGAGAAAACTATACTTCTGCACCTCCTCATGGCTCTGTTTTCAGGCTTTAACAAATCTAGACTTTGGCCAATCACGGGTCATTTCAAAGAGAGAGCGTTCCTATTGGCATTTCATTCAATGGAGGCAGCTGTAAATCACTCGCGAACTAAATTGCAAAAAAACATATTTTAATGCCCATTTCTCTCCTCAAATGTTTTCAGAAACATTTTGTAGTGTACTGTTTAGCTGTAAAATAAGAGTTTGCTTCGGCTGGTGGGCGGTGCTTGGTATTTCCTCAACTGATCTCAACATGGCTGCCGGATCACAAACTTTCTCAAACTTTCTCAGTGATTGACAGCTGCTCAGAGATGGCAGGCTCCAGCTCGGCTCTGATTGGTTGTTTTCCTCCGGTCTGCAGATGCCATTAGGAGCACCGGAGGACACAGAGGCACATGATCTTTTCAGATTACCTGTCTCATGCACCACTATCAGGATATAGTGACCGTTTTATAAAAATATTTTTTTTTAACCATAGTTGCTCCAATTTACCTACTTCAGCTTTAATAAACCAAACATAACTGCATCCGTCCATAGGATTCAACATAACCTGACCATCAGCAGTATTGGTCCCACCATGCGTTTGCAAATTATCTTGGGTATTGAGCAGTCACAGATGGTGTGTGTGTGTGTGTGTGTGCTGGGTCAGCAGCAGCAGCAGAAGGCCTGCTACATAAACCATAAAAGAGCATGGATCACCTGAACAATATAAGATATAAACGGGTAGTTGGCCAGAGGTTTATCATCGCTGCATTTCACTCTCTCTCTGTCTTCAGTTTCTGCTCTCCAAATTGGCCCCCAGCAGGTGCCGCGTTACTGATCTCCACTCTCCCCTCAGAGGCTGTGTGTGTTTGTGCATATAAGTAGTGTGCACAGAGGAAAGTTTGTGTGACTGGATGTACGTGCAATGAATGATGTGCACAGAAGTAAGGTGTGTGTGTGTGTGTGTGTGTGTGTGCGCACATGTGCCTCCAGTGAAGTGCTGAATAGACACTACTGTTACGTGGCCTCAGGTTCCACTGTGCCTCGGCACGGACCACGTTGAGCAAAAAGCTGTCAAATATTCCACGCTGTAGCTGCTGCTGCTGCTGCTACATAAACTCTAACTCTTAAACTGTGTTAAAAATGGCCTCGTTAATATTTCTTATTGTGTTGGGGCCTCGCAGAAGCTTAGGCTTTCCACCCTCTGTACCCTACAGGTACACACATTTCATGGGAAACTCTGGGAGAGCAGATCTTTTCAAAGATTATTAAAATTCTCAGTGTTTTAATCATTTAGAATAGTATAAAGTAGGGCCAGGCAATAATTAAAATTTATTGTTTATCATTAGTGCAATTGTATTGTGACCACATGATGGTATCATACCGGGAGTGGCCACGGAGAGAAAAAAAATCTATATCGAAGCCACGATTTACTTATTTATGCGCACAGGATATAATTTGTTTCCTCAATTTGATTGAATCATTCCAACGTTTTGATTCATTCCTGGATGCGTATTAAATAATTCAATAATTCTGGCAGTGCACAAGGCTAAGTCATTCATTCCAGCCGCCACCTGCTTAAGGAACTTGTCCTTGGTTGTAGTATAAAAGAGTCACCCTTTAATTAAGCTTTACTTTAGCTTGATGAGTTATCAAGACATGTTGACAACTTACTGATATTTGAAACAGGCACACACTGAACTTCATGCTTCAGGGAGAAAGGCTGGTCTGTTGTGTTGGCTTTCTGTATATATATACACTTATCACATGCGTGCAAAATTAACCAAAACGTGGGATCAATTTAATTAAATTGAGGCCACGATTTACACATCATGACCACAAATTACTCGTATTAGTATCATATTTTTATGATATATTTTTAATAACTAATATTATATATTTATATTGCGTAATATATATAAAGCAAATTGTAATAAAAACTAAGTGCTTTGTATTTTATGTAGCTTACTTTCAATATCTAACACTTTGCACAGACAGTAAAAGGACCAGTGTGTAACAATTATGGAGATCTATTGGCATATGGAATATAATATTAAATATAAGTATGTTTTCTTTAGTGTATAATCACCTGAAAATAAGAATCGTTGTGTTTTTGTTACCTTAGAACGAGTTGTTAATATCTACATAGGGAGCGGGTCCTCTCCATGTTGCACCGCCATGTTTCTACAGTAGCTCAGAACGGACAAACCAAACACTTTTATCTTTTTCTGCTTGAGAAAGAGTCCATAACGTTACTCACTCCCGTCGCTGCCGCTTTCTCTCTTGCTTCACCACTCACTTCCCTTGTACACACACACACACTCTACGCGCACTGGCTCTGCTCCCAATGACCTTTGCCACTCTTACAACAACTGGCTCTAGAGAGGGCCATTTGGGTTTTCACATCAGCCAATGTAGTTCTTCTCCACGCTTGGCACACGGGAGAGGTTTCAGTTGGTTGCAATCTGCAACCTCACCGCTAGATACCTCCAGATCCTACACACTGCTCCTTTTAAATACAACATGTTCAAATCAACTGATAATTCTCTTCAGCACCATGGACAGCCAACATTTCTAAGATGCTCCAAACAGCCAAGCATGTGTGCACACTGGCTGAAGTGCTGTTTTGGTTAAGCCATCTAAAATTTTAAGTAGAAATGCTCTTAGAAAACACCCTTAACCTCTTAGATCAATTGGTATCGGGAAATTGCTGCCAAGAGACACGTGAAATTTATGCCAGCCCTGGGATTTGTACACTGTAGCTCTTTAACAAATGTTCTACACTTGCAACATACATATATATTTAATATTTGCATCCTTTTATCCATTACATAGAATCTCTCATTTTCCATACTGACGACTACGTCTGGCAAAGGGAGATGAGGAACACTTTGAAGAACAATTGAAGTCTGATAGACAGTTTTGAAGTGTGCAAGATTCTTTAATGGACTTGTTGTTCTGCGTTTTTCCAGTGACCCCTTGTATGTTTTGCTCAGCTGTTCACATCTGCTCATATTATTGTGGTTATGTACTAGTTGATGTGCAGTTCATTGTCTATGACATGAATATGACAGCATTGTATCACCACAGAGAGATGAAAATAGGGATAAACATTATTATGTTAATGATAATCAGTCTTTTAGCAGGCTAACCATAAAGTTAACATTTTATAATGGATGGATCTGCCAGGCAAAGTAATACAGTCTAGTACCTGGAACGCCTCAAAAAGTAATTGCTAGCATGACAAATGCACGGTCGCCTCTGATTAATTTATAGCTTATTCATATGTTTATGTGTCAGGGACAATACACATAAATTGACATCATTGTGATATAAATGTTTAGATTTAGACAAATGGCTAAACTGCTGCAGCCACTAAATTCAGTGTGAAAGTAAAAAAAATGTCTACTGATAAAATAAACTCATAAAGCCACACAACAGCATACAGAAAGCAAGCATATATAGAGCATATATTTCCAGTTTTATCATCATCTCTCTCCTGTTTGTCCTACCGGTCACTGTTGTGTCTCCTAATTTTTTCCTCTCTCGTGTCTCCCCTACAGAGAGGAGGATGGTGAGCAGGAGGACAAAGCCATCTGGTACTACAGCACCAAGGTAAACGCGACTCATCATTTTCTCTCACTGGGGGTGTATGCTCTCCACATAATAAAATTGAATTATTTTGTTTTAAAGGACCAGTGTGTAATAATTAGGGGGATCTATTAGCAGAAATAGAATAATTAATTATTAAGTATGTTTTCTCTAGTGTATAATCACCTGAAAATAAGAATCATTGTGTTTTTGTTACCTTAGAATGAGCCGTTTATATCTACTTAGGGAGTGGGTCCTCTTCGCGGAGTCCGCCATGTTGCACCGCCATGTTTCTACAGTAGCCCAGAATGGACAAAACAAACACTGTTAACCTTTCCTCCGTGGGCCGGAGTTGGTTACTCGCTCCTGTCGCTGCCACTTTCTCTCTCTTGCTTCATCACTCACTTCCCATCTACACACACACTCTACACACTGGCTGTGCTCCAAATGGCTCTAGATAGGGCCATTCATGTTTTCGCGTCGGCCACCGTAGCTCTCCAACATGCTTGGCACACAGGAGAGGCTTCAGTTGGTTGCAATACCCTCAACTCACCGCTATATACCACCGAATCCTACCCTCTGGACCTTTAAAAGACTTGTCTTAGTTTCGTACTTACTATAATTATGCATCGCAATCCTGCTCTTTCATTTAATTAATAAAATCCATCCAAACATTCCCAGTTTATTTGGCAGTGTGGCTCTCCTAGCGATTAGCCAGTCTTGTCTTGCATATATTGAACTCTCCCCTAACTCTGTTCTTCCCAGGTCCAGCTAGCTGAGCTCATAGATTGTTTGGATAAGGAGTACTGGGAGGCCGACCTGTATGCGGCGCTGGAGGAGATAAGGGACGAGGCGCACGCGCATATGGACATCACCGAGGACCTAACCAACAAGGCCCGTGGCAGCAACAAGTGTTTCCTCACTGCCGCTAACGGTAAAGAGTTCTTCATTCTTTCTCCTTTTAAAAAAAAAAAATATAAACCAATTTTCAGAGATGCTTTCTTTCGCTGAGTTTAATCACAGGATCAGTGGAAGAAGGTATCTCTTTAAGCCCAAAGTATTTTTTTTCATCCCTTTCTGTCTCCTCTGCCTGCTCCCCCCCCCCCCAATACTCATGAATGCCACCCAGTCATAGATGGCTGCGCCATAGGAATCAACCCAGCTATTATGTAACCTTACTCTGGTCCCAGTTTGGCCAGTGTCCAGCACTCGAGCTTCCCTTCGGTCCCTCATCCATTCCTTTATGTCTGTAGTATGGCTTCAAAATCCATGTGTGTGCTTTTATTGCCTGTTGTGTCGGTGACAATGATGCACTTGTGAGTGCATCATGTTTATAGCGTTCAGTCCGCTGTGCATTAGACGTTCATAAAATTAGCGCTACACTTAAAATCATGCTGCTCTATGTGGTGTTAACTTTTGATTCAACAGCTTGAGTGGAAACTAGCACTTCTATCAAACATCTGCTGTGCACAGATATGTTAAAGGTTCTCGCTTACAGCACACTTTAACCTTATCTACACAGGAAGCAGTAGATAATACAGGCATATGAGTACTGTAAGCCACTTGAAAGAATGAATACAGCTTTTGTCAGACTTTTTTCAAACTGGCAGCAGCTTCATCTCTGTGCTTCCACTGTGTTTTGTGTTTTATTTTTGCTGCTTGTGCTCCGTACCAGCTAGCTTAGCAACATCTCAAAAGTGTAAGGATGTGCATGTAGCACACTTGATACTGAAGAAGATGCACTAGATGCACAGGTGATTAATTGGTCAGGAGTCAGGTGTGCCCAACAGAAAAGTGTTTGGAAAAAAACACCTAATGTCCTGGAAGTGCATCCCCTCATTGCTTTTGGCCTGATCTGGTTAGTATATCTGGCAGCTGTTTTCATAACTAATCCATAAGATTTCATTTAAATCATTAAAGATTAACTCAGTCAATACTATATTTCATTTGCAAAGATATGCACCCTCTCAGTGTATGTGCCCTCTCAAAGTAGTGCTGTGATGTTGGATGTTACAGGGACTGATTCATGCACATATTGCATAAAAAGTAAAAAACATTTACTCATATTATATGCATACGGTGGTGTGTTCTTTATACTATGACAGTTTTCCTAAAATTAGATTTAAAAAAATTGCAATATATCACCTTGCTTACAATATCACAATATATGGCCATATATTGAATCGTAACCCCTGTATCATGATACGTATCGTATTGCCAGATTCTTGCCAATACACAGCCCTACTGTGGAAAGCAGGTAGAGACTTTTAAATTCAATCTCTGCCATGTTAACGCTCAGTTTTTATAGTCTCTTTATGATAGTCGCATATAAAATGTGGGATATTTCGTCCAACTTGGTGACAAAGTGTGAAACTGTAGATTTATTCTGTCACCCAGTGTTATTATTCTTCCCTCTGCAAGTGTCATACCCAGTCAGGAGATAGTGAATGTGTCGGCCCTGCCTCTGCATTTGTAAACCAGCGTTGAGAAAACAAAGAGGGTCAATAAAAGAAAAGCCTCAACATTTGCATCCTGTTTGTTCTGTTTGATTGCGAGATTTCCTGTTTGGATGAGGCAAACTGAGCACTGACAGATAATGATGTCCAGGCAGCATAATGTATACATACACTCACACCGAGACGTCTGTTAATCAAAAACCACAGAATCTTCCATCAAAGCTGTTGTACCACACAGACGCGCACAATGTTGTCTGTTTCAGGGATAAAATACAGATTGGAGTTAGCTGTTTCCTGGATTGGTCGTCTGTTTTAACACAAGTTTTTCTGGTTTCTTTGTTCTGTCCTTCACAATGCCGATGGAGGCTTTATATTGCTCAGCTTATATTAAAACTGTAATGGTGCGACTGATGAGTCATATTCCAGTGAAGGACTTTATAGTCTTCCACTGTATATCAATGACCCAACGTGCTTATCTCAGTCTCGATGTGTGACTATCACTGCTCGCTGCTACGCATGTTAACATTGATGGTGATCAATCTTAAACACAGCATGATGCCATTGTGCTCTTTGACCACACTCTAGAATCTAACTTCCTTGTGGTGTTTTACAGCAGGTTTTGATGTTAATTGCTCCTAGTCAACATCAACAAGCATGTGTATTTAATAGGAGTGTCACGATTCTCCAAATCCACGATTAGATTTGACTTTCGATTTTAAGGCTTCGATTCGATTTTCGATTTAAACATGCCATTGTTGGACTATGGAGTCTTGATTCATATAGATCAACAGATCATTGCTTTTATGCCCTGTGACAACTGTCATTTACACTTTCAAATTGTTATTTAGAAAGAGAACTGAACTCCCTTTTTATTTAGAAAGTGTTTCAAAAATTAGACTACAACAGTCTACAATATAAAAAACTACATCTTATCAATATCAGTATCAGTATCTGTGTGACCCACCTAAGTACATAATCATTACAAAAACAAAACAGAAAAAAACAAATAATGGTTGATCCTGCTTTTGATTTCGATGATTGAGATCGTAAGCCAATTTTTGATCGATTTCCGGTTTAGAATCGAGATCCTCACACCCCTAATATTTCAAAAATACAAATTTTGCATGAAAATCATGTAATGTAAATCCTGTAAACAGTCTGTCCCTGCCACCATTTGTGAAGTTTAAACTAGTTTTGGGTCTAAATATAAATGTATTTATTATTTATTAATTTGACACTATTGTTTTAATGTTTATTTATTCTTCACTGTTGAATAATAACAACATACAGTATATTGATTTTATTTTCTCTAGGTTTTATAAGTTGTGTTCTCAATATCTTTCGAAATTATGCCTTTTTATACACAACTCACAATCATTTCGTTGGTTTACTTTGTCTGCTTTTCTCTCTGTCGTGTTGTCGACCACCTCCCCGAGTGTGTGATTTCATGATAATCACACGCTATTTATTTGACTCAGCTCTTTCATTTCTTTTGTCTTAAAACTATCATCTTCTTCTCTTCAATCAGAGGAGATCCTGGAGCGGTTGCGGGCGAAGAAGGAGGAGGAGCTGGAGGAGGTGAAGAGGCGGGCTGCTGAGGAGGCCCAGAAAGCGCGGCTGGAGTGGGAGAAGAAGGAGGTAGATGTGGAAAAGGAAGATGAAGAGGCCAAGCCGAGGGACGAGGGGCAACAGGAGGGCAAGGTCAAAGATCTGACGGAGAAGGAGGCGACAAAAGAAGAGGCCACGGAAGAGAAAAAGGATGATGGAGGTATTTATGATGTTTGTATTTCACAAAGTATTCTGAAAAACACAATTAAATATGTAGTAATGATAATAGCATAAAAACGTTGTGCGATCTGACCTGAAAAGCTGTTTGTCTGGGTCTCAGTACCTCCGCTCTATTCTTAGCTTTGGAGAAAAGGACATCATCACAATGCTGAAATTAGTTATTGATTTAAGAGTCAATCCCGTTGTTATATGGCTCTTAGACCAATTAGAAATGCTGTGCTCTTTTTCAACATTCAAGCGACAAGTTTGGCCCTCACAAGGCACATATTTTAATTTATATCTGCGTCTTGCTCGATATGGATTATCCAGTGCAATAACGAGGCCCTCATACAGAATAATAAGACCTTTATTGCACGGGCAGCAGAACAAAACGGTAACGTCTTTGGTAAGCTAATTGGCTTTTAGAGCATAATGAATATAAATGTCTGTATTTAGTCTCATAAATGCATGATTGCTTCATCTTAAAAAGCTAATATAAATAGTTCATTTTTAAAGGTAATATAATGTAGCTTTGCCAACAATGTCCACATTTAGATTACTTTTTTTCAATTGATGATGGATGTTTGTATGATTTGACTGTGTTCGTCAGCCCCAACCATCGCTGCTTCTCTCCATTGTCTCCCAAGTCATGTGTGCATTGTAACATGAAATCCACAATATTTCCAACATTGCCGCTGTTCATCCGTAGTTGTTGAAGCTCCACCCACTGGCCAAGAAGGCAGTAGTGGCAGTAGCATCTCAGACGGACCTATACTTCCAGCAACCTCTGCAACCCCAACACAAACCATCCCCACCGCCGTGAGCTATAGCCCGGCCTCGCAGGCCTCCACCGTAAAGGCTCTGATAGAGCGATGTTCCCATATGGAGGTCTCTAACAACACAGAAGGTATACAAGGACACTTCAGGGTGAAGTTGACCTCATTAAGCTCTTTTTTGGGGGGAATCTGCTTTACTGCCACATGCTGCAGCTTCACGGGATTGTGTGATGAATCTCATACCAGCGACTTGTTTGTTCCGCCAGTGCTTTGGCGTTTTTCTCCTCACCGATTTCTCAGCCTGCCTCTTTGCATGTGGCTGTCATTCCATCTGCTGGCTTTTGTGTTCGATTATCCCAATTTTTATTTCTTGGAACACTTTCAGCAACTCGGACTCTTAATTCCTCGTTCTCTCTTTTAGTCTTAAGAGCTGAGAAGCTGATTGCATCGATTGATTTGCAATCAGGTGGCGTTGTCACTGCGCTCCGCATGACCAGGACCGAGCCTCAGTCAACTGGGGACAGCGTTTACACTGCCTGGCGCAATAATTCTCAGAAAAAGCTTTTCTGCTGCTGCTTGCTTGTAATCAGAACCTCTGATTAGATAGCTTTTTGTGTAGGTAGTGCCTGTGTTGAAAAAACTGTTCAGTGATGGTCTGCACATCCTTAATGATTACCGAGCTTCACCATTCATTGTTGTGGTAGTCATGTATGCTCAAGCCTTGTTGGAGCCTTACATTGCCTGGACTGGTCGCCCAATGCTTTCAAATGACCCATCCCTCCGTTTGAACTGGTTATTTGGTGCATGCATTACGCATGAGTTATCAGTAGAGGGAGCCACAGCCTTAACTATTTCAAAAGTTTCTGTCTTCATTAAGACTGAGCTTCTACTTGGTACAGAACCTCCTATTCATTGGTCATTGTTGACGGCTTTGTTGCAACGTTTTGTCTTGGTCTTTCTAACCTCTCTAAATGAACCCTGAATGATGTCTCAGGTGATGACAGCAAGAACACAATCTAGACAAGCCAGTTTGGTTTATGTAACGGTCAAACCTCTTTGTCATTTTTAGCAGGAAACCCAACCTCAGATTCTGTCCCCGCCAGTGGAGATGGCCTCCCCAACCTGAACCAGCCCTCCCAGACCAGCGAGGAGAACAGTAACAGCAGCATGGGAGCTGGGGTCCCTCCCAGAGGTCCTGAACCTCCAGACCTGGCTGACAAGTCCTCCCAGTCATCACTGGCCAGCCTCGATGAAACAGGTCTGACAAAACAATACCTCATTATTACGTCTTATTTTGTTTTCTAATTTCTGTTATACTGTTGGAAAAAGATCTTGATCTTAATTAGGCTTCTTGATTAGATAAGGATTATATATAGCTAGGGCTGTCATTTGATTAATATATAAATAATATATATAAATATACATATTTATTATTGAAAATCAATTAACAATACAAAACAATGACCCAAACTGCATGTGATTATCATAAAGTGGGCATGTCTGTAAAGGGGAGACTCGTGGGTACCCATAGAACCCATTTTCATTCACATATCCTGAGTTCAGAGGTCAAGGGACCCCTTTAAAAATTGCCATTCCAGTTTTTTCCTCGCCAAAATTTAGCGTAAGTTTGGAGCGTTATTTAGCCTCCTTCGCGACGAGCTATTGTGACGTGGTTTTCTAGTTTCATGTGGTGCCAGTATTTTCACTCTAGCTTTAAATCTGAGCCCGCTACAACCTAAAAATCGCAAGTTGCGTTAAAGAAATTGGTGGCACAACAAATTTGCATAACACGTTATTATCACATTAACGTTGACAGCTCTATATAAATTATAACTAACTTTGAAAGCCCAAAATTATGCCAGAAAAATAACTCCTCTATATCATACTAGTCATCTACACATTGTACATCCCAGTCAATAGGCCTTAAAACAGACAAGCAGTAGTGTTGTCACAATACTGGAATTTCTAACTCTGATGCAATACCTTGAAAAATATCGATATTCGAAACCATTTTCGATACCACGGGGAAAAACTGACACATTGAGGGCTTCAAATTTTAGATTTTTATTAAAAGATAAATAGCGGTGTGTGTGTGTGTGTGTGTGTCGACTCGCTGTCGGAGAGAAGAGAGAGCAAAAAGTGCTGCTGGTACCTGTGTATCGATACTGCGGAAAATTACTATTGAAACCATTTCAAATATTCCGTATTGATATGTATTAATATTTTTGACAACACTAACAAGCAGCACATTTTACATGGGACTATTATTTATGTAACCACTGTCAAGAAGGTATCGCTTTCGGTGATCATTGCTCATCATACGGCCTTTCAAATCCTACTGTGTAAGACTTGTTTTTTTCTGTCTCTGACTGATCCTGACATTGGGTGTCCAGGGGACTGTAAAGACTCAGCCAATGGTGAGACGGGTCTCGGCAGTAAGAGGTCTGCCGCCACACGCATGGTGACCCGTCTGAGGAACCCGGACAGCAAGCTCAGCCAGATGAAGAGCCAGCAGGTGGCCGCTGCTGTTCACGAAGCCAACAAGGGCTTCAAGGAGGGCAAAGAGGTGAGAAGACCCATTGATGATAATTGCTTCCTCTTTCAGACAATAAATGGAAAAATGCCTGTATGATGTCTGACACACAGGTGCACAGAGCAGACCGATGTATGTATGAAGATGAGGTTAATGGCCTTGGGGAAGAATTGGAGGTTTACCTGACAATCTTAGGGCTATTTAATTCATTAACTTGTCAACTAGTAAAACATAATTCCGTAGTAGGACTCTGAAGCAGAGAGTGAGAAAACCGTAGCTCATTTCAAGGCTGCAACGTCAGCGTCTGTAATGAGGACGCTTATTTTATTCTGAGCAGCTGTACGTTATATTATAGATTGGAATATGACCTTCGCTGCCATAATAAATCTGAAGGACTCATATCTTTTTTTTCCCTACCTCTACAGGTACTAGTAGTAAATGCGCAAGGTGACGTCACCCGCGTCAGCACGCGAGGCAAGGAGGTGGTGATGAAGGGGACGCTCAGCCAATACTTCAAGCTTGGCCAGGAGGGAAAATACCGCGTCTATCACAACCAGTACAGCTCCAATGCTGTGTCCCTCAACAAGCACCAGCACCGAGAGGCAAGTAGCACGACAACTCGTTGTTTTTGCCGTTTGAATGTTCAGAAATACTTCAATATTAAATAAGAGCTGCAGGGTGGCTCAGTGGATCTTTATTTCTCCACGTGTTTGCAAGAGTTTCTCCCATTATTATAAAGACATCCAAGTCACATGGATTGGTGATTATAAATAACCAACATTTTGAACAGGGCACTAACAAAGATGATATAAAGTTGACAGTGAAATGTCCCCGGTGTTTCAGATGCTTAAAGTTCCTGACATCCCCGACTGAAACCTACTTTATTTGTCTTTTCATCAGGACCACGACAAGAGGCGGCATCTCTCCCACAAGTTCTGCATGACACCAGCAGGAGAGTTCAAGTGGAATGGGTCTATTCATGGCTCTAAGCTTCTGACCATCTCCACGCTGAGAATCACCATCATCCAGCTGGAGAACAACGTTCCAGCACCGTTCATGCACCCTAACTGGGCCTCACACAGGTACAGAGTCAGACACTGCGATATGGAAATGATGTATTATAGTTCAGATACTTGTGTAGCTTGCTATGTGTTTTATAATCACACAAAATGTTCAGAAGTTTAAACATGTTTAATGTTTCTTTGCTTGTTTTTTAGGACCAACTGGATCAAAGCAGTTCAGATGTGCAGTAAGGCCAGAGAGTTTGCGCTGGCTCTGGCCATCCTGGAGTGTGCCATCAAACCTGTGGCTATGCTGCCTGTCTGGAAGGACTCACTGGGCCATACCAGGTACACACATAGTTTATATATACTGTGTTTGTGTGTGTGTACTGTACATACTATAAACATACTACACATGTTCATAAATCTGTGCTTTTACCCAGCGATATAATTTCTCAAACACATGTAAACAAAATAATAGTTATAGGATCCATTTTCAAATTCAGTTTAAATGACATTCAAATACTTAAAAAAAAGATTAAAAAAAACTCAAACAAGCATTCAGTGCATGAACACAGGGGGTGTGTGGTCAGTTTAGCCGATCAGATCAAAAGGCCCACCCTAGCTGTGAGGCATAATATTTAGACTGCAAGTCTACTACCAGTGCCACCCACCTCTGCCTCTGCTACTGCTTCAACACCACAACGCCCCTTTTAAAGAGGCGATTGTCCAAGTTTTCACAAGGTTGGGATCAGAATGTGTGTATGTGTGTGTGACTGAACTGTGAGCAAAGTAAGTGTGAGAGAGAGAGAGAGAGAGAGAGAGAGAGCGTTTTCAGCAACTTGTAGGACAAGTGTGTGTGTTTCGTGTTTAATTTCTGTTCCAAGAGCAACTTCTTATCTTTAGTCAGGGCTTTAATCATACTATTACATTACACAAGAAGCTTTCCAGTTGTTCACTTGCACTTACTAATAAGACAAATAATTATTCACAAGCTTTTCCAAATGGCTGAAGGGTTGAAAAAATATGCGTGGTTGTCATGAAGTGACCGATGACCTCATACAGCAGGGTTTTTGCAAGCAACAAATCACAATGTTGTCTGTGCAGCACACCATGAACACAGAATTACAGGCTTCACAATAGAGGTTATTTTCTTCTACGTTACCAGTCTTTGTGGAAGTAGAATCAATTTACAATTAAGAGCAGCAGGCTATACTTTATGGCAATAAAAAAATATTAATAAAATAAAACATTTTTCAGGTTGAACCGCATGACATCTATGGAGCGTGAGGAGAAGGAGAAAGTGAAGAAGAGGGAGAAGAAGCTGGAGGATGAGGAGACAATGCAACAGGCCACCTGGGTCAAGTACACCTTTCCGATCAAACACCAGGTAGGTCGCATACGTACTCACAAATATTGGCTTTTCAATTGATTATTTAATACCTGGCGAAAGGTGAATTGAATACATCAAAAGTTACACTGCCATTCATGCACACAAGGAACGCCCTCTTGCATAGTATGCATATCAGATTGAGATTGGACCACCATCACTGAGCATTTGTACTTATGCAGAGGTCTACCCTGACCTGTCATGTGGCTGCTGACTGCATGCCTGACATTTTTTCTTGTCATCACTACCTTAGGTTTATGCACAACACAAAAACATCCACTCCTTATGTAAATGAGCATTGTACAGGACATGACATGACTTTTTAGATGCACCACTGAATGAGAGACAAGAGGGTTGATTTGATAAGACACCGCCATCCTGACTATTCTAGTTCTTCGTGAAACTATACTGACAATAATGTCAAAACTATTTAAATCTAGGCTACTCTAGATTGAGACTTTGCTGCCTGGAAAACTGAGGCATTGCTGTGGGAAACACTGGTGTGTATGTATATCAAGGGCTCTTTGATGCAACTTGTTGAGCTACGCTATGAGTCATTTCCCTCAGCAATTAGTGATCAGTGTGTGAATAACCTCTAAACATTTAATCTCTCTGTTTTCTGTCTCTCCAAATTCATTTTGTTGTTGTTTCTGCATCCCTCTTTTCCTCATTCCTCTTCTGCTTTCGTGTCTCATTTGAAGGTGTGGAAGCAGAAAGGAGAGGAGTATCGCGTTACGGGCTACGGGGGCTGGAGTTGGATCAGTAAGACTTACGTGCAGCGGTTTGTCCCCAGGCTTCCCGGCAACACCAACGCCAACTACCGCAAAGAACTGGAAGGTCTGGAACGGGAGACTCTGGGGCCTGAAATGTGGTTTCCTATAATTTAAAGTCTCTTTGACTCTGAGAGTGAATCAGTCTCTCGTTCAGTAATCTCAACGATGTCATTGTGTGCTGTGTTTGGTTGACACTCTGTGAATTAGGCCTCTTTTGATGTTCCTGTGGATGTCAGTGAGTTGAGCGAATCAAAGACCTCATAAATAGTTTAGATTCTTGTTTATTCATACGGATAGTTTATGTTCTTGTTTATCCTTTTACCTTTGACTGCTACTAATTAATAACTGCAGTGTCAAAAACACATTCTTTATGTTGCAGAAGTTTTGTTCATTTTTGTTAATAACTGATGGGTTGTGTTCAAAAACAGCCTGATTAATAGAAATTATTGGTATCTCTGAATTTGAAAAATAAACTCTCACTGTCATTGTGTTTTTCCAAAGATGCTAAACTTGGCAAGAAATGCACCCTGTTGGACTTGAGTCGACGTCCCAGCATCGCTGCACCAGAAGCTCAGGGAGCTGCCGTCTTAAGCTGCGAGGAAAAAGATAAAGACTCCTCCATTCTCTCCAAGCCTGCGGCAGATCATCCGATGTCTGTTGACGATTCGAAGTCTAATGAGAGGATGGAAGAGGAAAAAAAAGAAGTGGCGGATGAAAAGGAAAAGTCTGAGAAATTGTCAGCGGATGAATCGCCTGTGAAGATGGAGGTGGACCCCACTGACTCACGATCGGATGAAGAGCAAAGTATGACAGAGTGCGAATTGGTGTCTAATAACATTGTGCTTAATTTTAAACTTAAACCACTTTTATAATTACTTTATTATTGTGTATCCTTCACACGCTTTTTCAGTTTGATTGACAGATTGTAAAGGCTCAGACGCACCAACCTAACATCAAAGAACTAGCAGCGACGGAGGCCGACCGTTGAGTCGCCTACTTTCACATTTTGTCTCAGCCAAAAAGTTACACTCGAACGCACCACAAAGCCGACAGCCAACTACCACGTACATTCTACTCCTGCGTGAGATGAAATAACTCTCCCTACCAGCAGGCGGCGGTAGTCCGTATCCATCATTCAAAAAGGAAAACCGAGGATGGCGGATATACAAGCCGTTGTTATGATAAGTACATGAAACAAACCATTTTCACACCACTCACACTAATCACTTAGCTTCATTCCACATGGCCTTGTCGCTGTGAAAATATCCATGTATTGGGATGATCAGATGAGATGAAGATGAAAAATTAGAAGAGCCTTCTGTGTTGCCGTCTTGACTTTACTCGTTGGCTTGCTTTCCTCACTTCCGTTTCTCTTCTCGTGCACTGGTTCCTTAAAGCTGAACAGCCAGTCAGAGGCGATTTCTCTCACAGGCGGGCTCCGCCACCAATTCAACATGCCGAATCGGCCGAAAAATCTCCGACACGGGCAGACTAGCGCCGCCGGTGCAGGACACACCGTCAAAACTAGGCCGACAGACGCTCTCCGATTGCCCCAAACTGTCCGACGGCCGACCATCGACTCGGTTTGTCAGTGCCTTAAGGAGAATGTGATGAAGTGTCCCAGTTTTATATTACTGCAGATTAAAGTCTGAATTAATTGTCTCTCCAGGGTCCAGTATTCAGGAGGAAAAGGCCTCCATGAAGGAGGAGCCTACGGAGAGCCCTACGCAACCCTTTAACTACGATGTAGTGGACGTCAGCAAGGGCTTCCTCACCCGCATCGCCTACAAGAAGAGGGTCAAGTCCTCCAAGCTGGACAGCCTGCTGGAGCGACGAGTGAAGCAGCACGTTATTGAAGAGAGGCAGAGGCAGCAGGTGTCCGCCAACAACCCTCAGGCTCCTACACCAGGTTCATTAACTTCAAACCCCGCTCTGGGCACTCCAGTCCGGCCACGGATACCGCTCAAGCCCCACGCTCTCGCTCAGACACAGCTTGCACTGGGCAAAGCTGTGAAAGTGGAGGAGAAATCTTCCACAACACAAACTCCAGGGCCAGGAAAAGTTGGAGGAGGAGAGGTTGAAGGGGAGAGTCAGGCGGCTGAACTGTCAAAAACTGCAGATGAGACTCCTCCTCTTCCCTCTCCTGCTCCGGACTCCACGCCAAAAGACAGTTGCAGTACAGGTACACAAAACCAAACCACCTCCGTACCCCAGGTATTGGAGGCAGACTTAGTGGAAAGGACTATGGGGCCAAAAGAAACTAATACAGACAGTTCAGGGCAAGAGGGCGTCACGCTGCCTGATGTACATGAAACAACAGCAGGGGGAATTCATAGCTCTTTAGAGCGACAAACAGCCAGTGTACCATCAGATGTTACCAAGGCTGCGCATATTGAAAATGCAGGGTCTGAGGTACCCAACTTGAAATCGGACTCTCTAAGGACATCTGCAAGTGTTCTTGACCAAATAAGCAGTCAAAACACATCTCCTTCTAAAGGTATTCAGCAAAACCCAGAAACTTTAAGCTCGGCGCATTCGGGTACGGAGGAAAACGGCATGGGGCCGGAGAAGAACCAAGAAAGTATAAAAGGTAGAACCGAAGGCGACAGCACTCCCGAGCCAGTTTCTCCTCTCCCTCAGGTAAATGGTAACGATGGCTCGGGGAGTGAAAGCACGCTGAGTAACTCTGTAATGAGCTCAAATAATGGCGTGCTGACCAACAGTCCACAGACCAAGGTGAACAGCATTGGTAAAGTTGAAGAACAAGGGCTGGTTGTCTCGTTGAAGGATGGCACGCAGCAAAAGCCTTTAGTGAACGGAGATGTGGCGCCTGTCAATGATTGTACGGAGGTCGGGGGCAAGGAACCAAGCCTGGCCTCTAAGGTGGAGGTAGAGAGCAAGGTAGTGATATCAGACCAGGACTACAAACCTCCACTGAAGATAACGAGGCTGGAGAACAACATAGATGCACTTGGAGCTAACACGCTGCAGCACAGCAGCACGTCGCCGTTTCAGTCCGTGCAGACCAAACCCAGTTCTGCGGTCAAGATCATCAGGATGGCGCCGTCTCCTATACCTTCAGCGGAAGAGTCCAGTCTGAGCGACGACTTTGCAGAGGACAACAGTAACAGCGGGACGACGGAACCGCTCAAGAGCATCGTCACCCAGGTAACCACAACCTCCACGACCACCACGACAGTAGTTTCCACGGAGACGAGGATAGCCAAGGTGCCGTCGAACCCACCCGGAGTGGTGACGACGCCTCGAGCAACAGAAAACAGCGCGGTGTCCACCCTTACTACCATGACCAAAACAACTGTGACCAAAATCTGTTCCCCCGGGCTCGACGGTCAGTCAGAGGACAGCCAGAATGAAATAGTGACACGAGAACAGAAGACGGCGCTCTCGGCCTCTGTCAGTAAGTCAACAACGGACACCAGTGGTAAAACCTCAGTGTCATCTGTCGCCGTGAGCCTAGAGGACTCATCATTGACAAATGGCCGCGTCCGCCTCCTCAAGTTCTCCCGCACCAAGAAGACGCGCTCAGACACCGCCCTTCCTTCTTACCGCAAGTTTGTCACCAAGAGCAGCCGCAGGAGTATTTTTGTTCTGCCGCATGACGACTTGAAGGTGCTGGCGAGGCGAGGTGGATTCCGTGAGGTGTCCATATTTAGCTACAACGCCAAGCCGGCGCTGGATATCTGGCCGTACCCTTCACCCAGGCCCACGTTTGGCATCACCTGGAGGTAAGCTCGCTCTCCCTGTTTATTTTTCTATTGGAAGTTTTCATTTTTTCTGCCCCTTGAGCTCACTTTACACATAATTATTCACCGACAAAGTCGCTGGTTAAGTAGCACTTCTCCACGGTGAAGTTCATCCTTTGCATTTGACCCATCTTCGCTGTTTCAGTGATCAGTGGGAAGCATTCTGTGGCAATTGGGGAGCGACTCAAGTTTTGTGGCCAGCGTCTTGTTCAGCGGCGGTGGCTGTAGTGTAACTGATAACTAACACGCATGTCACAAAGGAAGAGGAAACCAATGCAAATACAGAGGACATGCAACGACAATGGTCCTAACATTGACACTGTGGATCTTGTACACTTAGACACAGATAGCTTTATTGCAAATGAAGAGGGAAATTCCAAAAACAGGAAGCCCAAATCACAAACAGAATCTATAATTTTTAGTCAGTCAGACATGATTTGTATGTACTGACTCCCCCCCAAAAATGCATTAAAACCCTGCAAGGGCAGCACTCCCAAATTTAGTTTTAATTAAAAATTATGGCTAGACTAGAACAGTATTATTTTATAAATGGCCACTTCAGAGTCAAATATTTCAAGATAAAACTTAATCAGAGGACAACCCCTGTGTTTTTCTTGGATTTCTTAAAAGTTGATTTATGTTTTGTAGCAGAGCACTCAGCCAGAGAAAGTGTATCCGGTCTTGAAGAGGGTTTTTTCTGCCACATATTCGTCAAGGATTTGTGTGTTCAGTGTCACAGTGGATGTAAAGTCTGTAACCTGTGAAATGGGAATCAAAACATATGGCTGTGGTACGCAGTAGTATATGAGCAGGATTATCCACATTTACCGTATATTTTCACTTTCAGTTCTGCCCAATTAACATCCTTCACCCTAACGTGGATATTTGCCGACATGACGAGGCCTGTGTAGTAGAGATGTACCGATTGCAATTTTCTTGGCCAATTCCGTTTTTTTTTAAAGTCTGACCTGCCGATTCCTTTTTTCTTTTTTTCTAAGAACTATAATTATCAGCATACCCAAAAAAATTGGAAACTTTTCTTTCATGGAAAATTTAAATTTATGTTATGTTGCATGTTCATAATAAAACAATAACTATTAAATAAGTTATATTTTCTCCAAAACTGCACCAAATGAATTGCAGTATATCCCACTTTTTGTCTTCTGAAGAACTTCCACACTGACGACTAGGGGTGTAACGGTACACAAAAGTCATGATTTGGTTCATACCCCCAGTGAGAGTTTGTATGTCTAAATTTAACCGGCAAAAAGTTGGATGTATGAGACCGACCGGTGGCCGATCGATTGGTGCATCTCTACTGTGTAGCTTTGTGCTCTTAAAGAATTTTAATTACCAGCCGTGACAGCGTAAGGTGTGTGTCATCATGGCAAAATGTAGTCCAGGAGACACCTACTGTAGCAGGAGCTACCACAGAGGTTGTTTTGACTACTTTGCCAGGTGTTTATATTTCTGTCTGGGGACAGATTTTGTCTCCGCGATAGTGTCACAACCATCAAAGATGCATTCACAAAACTTTACAGGTGTGAGTTTGAAGATGGTGGTTGTCTGAGCAAGGGCGCCAGAAGTAGGGGGGTAGGAAGTGGAGAAGTGGACATTGGCCCCCCCAACTTTGCTCACAAGATGGTCTGTAGTTTGAAATGTTTTTACAACCACGTACTTCTTTAACAGCTATAGTTTAAAATGTACATTTGTGATGTTAACAAAGGACAACAGAGGCTGATAGTCCCTTCAGCATCCACCTTTAAACCCTCTCCTGGTTTTGTCAAAGTGTCCTGTTGCTTTGTTGTTCATTGTGTCTCCCTCCCTGTCTGCTGTCTGTGGCTTTGGCCCTGAGAGATGTTGTGGCTCCGAGCCTGGTGTCACACAGGTTATTTTAACCGGACCCTCAGTTCCGAAGCAGTCATGAATCATCCGGCGGACAAGTGTCAGGATGTTAACTTTGTGCACTGACCCAGCCCTGCAACCCAGAGATATTTCCCGCCTGTGGTTACACATGGGAAAGGGAATATCAACCAAACCCCATACACACACACACAACCGTGTGATGATGTTTTTGTAGATGTTAAAGATGTTTTAAATGAGCGCCAAGTTCATCGTTGGAACAGCAGTATAATGATTCACGGAAGGAACATTTCTACACTTAGAACAGTCTGTCACACCCAAAAATTGTTAAATTAAAAATGACCAAATGAAATATGCACAAGCTTCCACTTTGAACGTTGTGAGTTAAAACTGTTGTTTTATGTGCTTTTGCAGGCAGAGATAGCATCTATCCCACAACCAAATTAACGTATAAAATGATTTATTAAATATGGCAGCCGGTCGGTCTTTCATGGAAATGGTCATGAGGGGAGAGCAGCATCGCCGAAAACCTCAGTCTGGTTTTACTCTGCCTCTTCCTGTCCCATGGTCGTGCTGCAATGTGTCTTCTGTAACACTGAGGGAGTCACTGGCGGTCAGTTGCCCTGCGCTAATGAACTGCATGACACCAGGGCAGTGGGGAACGCCCAAAAAAACCCTCAGCTCATAGCTGTAGAACAACTATTCTTTCTGTCAGTAGTGTTTGTATTCCAGTTATTCCAGCAAAACGTACCCAACAGACATTTCCATTTTCCATTTGTCATGTTACATACAGGTGCAAAGTTGTGAACGACACAGAATACTTGGACAAATGTTTACATGCAACTATATTTATATGACTAAAGCTTGAGGGTTGTGTTGTAGGTATCGCCTGCAGACGGTGAAGTCTTTGGCTGGTGTGAGCCTGATGCTGAGGCTCCTGTGGGCTTCTCTGAGATGGGACGACATGGCCGTCAAACCATCCGCTGCTGTCGGCACCACGCGGACAGGTAGAACCCCCCCCCCTAAATAAAGATGTTGTCACCCCGGGAGGATGGGGACGAACTACTCAAATTTGAGTTTTGAGGGAATGAATTGTGTTGTTTGATATATAAGATATAGAAGTGATTTATTTTTGGATGTTTATGCACCGTTATCTAATTTCCTGTATTTATTCCTGCTTTATTGATACCCATATTCCTACCTATATTGTGGTGGATAGATGCAGCTTGTGTTTCCACAAAAAACTGTAGCGCTTCTGCGATTCAATAACTCGATAATATCCTCCTTATCTCGATGTTGGCCCAGAGAAACATATCAAAATGCTTGTCTGAAAAAGACACAGCCGTCAGTCTCGTGTGGGTGTCACTGTGTTTATGTTGGAGTGCTTTTCCTCCATCTTCTCGGGCTCTCCTTCTTTTCATCACCATACCAACCCAGCCCTATCCCCACTCATTGCTACAGAGACGTCAGATACGGAAATCACCACCACCGAGATCATCAAACGCCGTGACGTGGGACCCTACGGCATTCGATCAGAGTACTGCATCCGCAAAATCATCTGCCCGCTCGGAGTGCCTGAGACTCCGAAAGGTTAGATCAACTTTTTATTCCTGACGCTGAAGAAAGAGTAAAAGTGTCTGAGGATGAACTTGTGTCTATTTCTATCCATCAATTGTGTTGCTCCTTTTTTGTATCGCAGTGTTTAAAAATCAGACACAATAGCACTGATCTGTTATTGATCCACCATCCCAGAAACCCACACCCCTCAGAGGAAGGGGCTGCGCTCCAGTGCCTTGCGCCCCAAGAAGCCTGAGCCCGCCAAGCAGACGGGCCCGGTGGTGATCGAGAGCTGGGTGGCTGAGGAGGAGCTGGACCTCTGGGAGATCCGAGCCTTCTCAGAAAGGTCAGAGGGTTGAGGGTCACAAGGGTCAAGCATGTTATGCTAGGGCTGCACGATTATGGCCAAAATGCTAAATAAATAATAAATATAAAAAAATATATATATATATTTAATATAATAAAATAATAAAAAATATTTTATTTTAATTTCACAATTAAATAAATAGAGCGCTGCTTTCACTTCCACGTTGGGGTACATTCCAACTGTCAAAAAACTCTAAATGTTATCCTTTTACTTTATTTTTGTCATTTATAGCGGTTAAATGCATAAAAATACACAATTCAAATGATTAGGAAATAAATAATTGTATTTTTATTTTAACATTTGGTTTTATGAAACAAAAATCTTGGCATTAGTAGGTCTAATGCCACTATCATAATCTGCTTAGAGATAGTGTTCGGAAGTTAAAAAGGTCATAACTCCCTCTCTAATATCTATTTTATATTGCTGTGAAAACATCTCCTTCAAACAACTGGATTTATTCAAGTTTCTCGCCAAAAAGTACATTTTATGAGATTACATTTGAACGCATCATGATAGGGTTAAAATTGAGTATCGCCCCATACTTATTTTTGACTGTGACCGTCAAAAAAAGGGATAAATGAGACTGCTGAAAACTGTCCAGCTTCGGTCGGCTGCTGTCTGACGTTTCATCTCTAGCTGTTGGTTTAGGAAGCGCTTTATTTATGCAGCAGAGTTTTCTATGAGCGGAGCATTTTAAACGTCAATACGTCGATCATGTTCATTTAATTGTGGAATGCCAAAATCGGGATCGCGATTAATATTCGATTAATTGTGCAGCCCTAATGTTATGCCTACACCTGCCATGTAGCGTCAGTTGTGCAATCTGTCAGAACGCCTTAAGAACAAACTGGAGAGCTCGATATTATTATGGATGGTGATTTTACTGTCTCCTTGCTCTGCTAGAGGTATATCACTCGCAGATGCTCAAAATGTTTTTAATCCACGATATGTACCTTTCATCAACATAATCACATCTAATTTATAAAATGTATGGAAAGATTGTAGAGTATTTTAAATTCCTAGAGCCTGACTTTCTTTGTTTTTCACAGATGTCAGCTGTGTTGTAAGCTTGAGGTTCTTTTTTTCGTTTACAGGGTGGAGAAAGAGAAAGCTCAGGCAGCAGAGCAGGCCAAGGTGAGTGTGGTTCGGTTCACTAGTCTGTCCTCTAAATCAGGCACATTAATCTTTAAAGAAATTATATAAGCAATCCTTTTTAAAAAATGTGTTTCAACTGAGGCTGACATCTTAATTTTGTGCAAGGAAAAAGCACACGTCGCAGTAGACACTTCTAAAGAGGACACCGTTTACTGGGATTTACACACAATTACTCTTTTTCGAGCAATTATTGCAAACTGGACAGACGATCCATTCATTTCTACTGATGGTATCATTTGACCAGGCAGCTAACCCACAAACATCCCTGTCTATACCACTGTAATAGCTCATTTCTACTCAACTGATTTGAATACTTCTGTTAATGTACTGACTGACTGACTGATGTACCACCTCAGAAACGTCTGGAGCAGAAACCAGGCTCAGTCACAGCTACCCCGGCCGGGACTCCCGCAACACCCGTCGCCACGCCCAAAGTCATCGTAGGCACGCTGTCGGGCCAGGGCACCACCACCACCAAGGTGGTGCTGTCCACCAAGATGGGCACCCCCGTCACATTCCAGCAGAACAAAAACTTCCAGCAGTCGTTCGCCACCTGGGTCAAGCAGGGTCAAAGCACACAAGGTACGTTGCAGAGGAGTGTAACTAACAGCCAGTTTGCTGTGCTTTAGTTTGGTGGAGCAGCAGAGAAGTACAGTGTACTCTTTGTTCTTACCTAAATTAAGGGGCAGAGCATGTCGAAACAAATCATAACACAAGTGTTCACAAGAGAGACACCATTCACCCTGATTGTTTCACCAGATATTGTACTATTATGTGCTCACATCTTCTTTTGTGTTGTCTAATGCGTGTGACTCACTGCAGCTGTGCTAGTTTAAAGGTGTGTTAGGGGCTGTGTCCTACAAAGCGTTTTTTAATGCTTTGCAATGGGAGTTCTGAGTATTTACGCTACGGTAAAAATGGCAGCAGCGTGACGAGGCGCTGAGCATCCTTTCTGTGCCGAGCGCTGAACATTTGGCTTTTTTTTTTCCAGACAGCTGAGAGTTGAAAAATGTGGGTAAAATGCTACGCTTGTCACTGTCACTTTTTACCCAGCTGTCCAATCGAAGTGGAAGGGGGGGGCGGGACAAATGGCCTACCACAAAGACATGATCAAATGTGTTTATTATTATTATGAATAGGTTGTGGTCTTATTCTATTGTTTTTACTGTGGACTTTTTGACGTCCTCATGTCTGGAGCAAGTTGATCTGAATCTGAACCAAACGATCCTACTCGCCAAGATGTATACTCGCTTACCAAATCTCATGAACCCACATGACCGGTGCATCTGTCCTCTCTCCCCACTTGCTTCAGCCTTCTCTTCATCCAGAGCAAGCAACAGGAAGAGCGCCGGGCGTTGAAGAAAATTTTCGTAGTGGCCAAACAGCGGTACTACAACTTCTGTGTCCGTCATTTGATGCCATTGGGCTCAAAAAGACTTTTTCCCATAGAATACATTGGGAAAGAGACGTCTGTTTGTATAGCCGAATCTAGAGTTATTTCCATTCCTCTGTTCATGTGAATGAGACCCAGACCGAGGCTGGAGCGAGGGCTGGGAGGCGAAGTTAAAGAAAACGCTACTGCACCTGCTCTATGGGCCCAATGGATGCGGAAGATCGCATTGATCGCCTTCAAAGCGCAACGCTCCCAGCGGAGCATTTTCAGAAGAGCGCCTGGCGTTTTCAGCTGGGAAAAAAACGTTTTGGTGGACACGGCCCCTTAGTCGATTGGCTGTAACAAACTAGACAATGTTGACATGTTTGCCCAACAAAGTGTAAAGCTTCCTTAAAATGTTTTGTTTTTCTAATTAACGTGTTTTGATCGCCGTGTTGGTTATCGACATTTATTAGAAGAAGTGATATTATTGGATTTACAGTGTTTGTTTGTTTGCTTTATTAAGGCACGGAGACCACAGTGGCCACGTCCGGTGGGCACACCTTCCAGATTACGGGAACCTCGGTGGGCGGAAAGGTAGTGACCACGAAGCTGCCGCTGCCCGCCAACAGCAAGATCGTCACAGTCAACGTGCCAACTTCACAAGGAGGTACGGCAGGTTTTAATAAGTCACACCTCGGAGGTGGACGGAGGGCACAAGTTACATTTATTCAGTGTTCTTCTTTTCATCCGCCACCATTTCCGGATGCATGTGTGTTTGTGTTTTCATTGCTTCCCCTCGGACCCACAGCCGAGACATTTCAAATGTGTCAAAGGAGCCAAATTACATGTGGCTCATTAATTGGATGCCATTGTAAGCAATTTAGCGTGCCAACCACGCACTCAGCGCTCTGGAAGGACTGGGTCTGTCTTCACTCATTTTAAATATTGTTGGTGCCAGCTACCGCAGGCCCAAATATTTTTGAAGTCTACAAATTAGCCACAAATTAGCCATTCCTCTGTCCTTGATTGCCGCTGTCAGTGAGCCAAGTACACAAGTAGACGGTGGCTTTTAAAGGCCCACAACTTAGAGGAACTATGGGGCTCAAGTGTTCAGCTCCATTAAACACACTGGCCTCTCTGAATCAGTCACACAGCTGTCACAGTTAGTTTCACCATGGTGCTAATGTAGCTAATGTGTTTTTCTTTACATGCTTGAAATTAAGCACTTTATTTAGCCTGGTTCCCGACCTCAGAAATATCACCCACAACCCTGATTTGTTCAGTGACTCCCTGTTAGCTTTATTTTGCTATTTTGGTTTGTCCTTTTGTGATGTTATAGGTTTACCCTGAAACATTGTGCTTGATTAATTAACTATCTAAATTAAGGAATAGGTTCAATTTAAATAAAAGCATCTATAACCAATATTTTGCCAATAACAATGAATCAAATGACTGTGTATTTTGAAAGGGAATGCTTGTAGTGATGAACCCACAATGATAATCACCAACTCTGCAGATCTTTATAGTATCTTTCAGCTCGTTATGGTTTTCCAGCCTGCAACTTTAATGTTTTGGGTCATTCTCACCGCTCTCATAATAGTGTTTTTAACAAAAAAGCTCTAATAAGCCCACTGTACACCACCTGCTCAGCACCAAACAGCAGACAGACAAAGTTAGCAACTAGCTGGTGAACATGGTGGAGCATTTGGCAGCTAAAGAGACAGATATTTCTCTCAGGAGTTGGAGGAGACCAAAAATGGAGCTAAAAGGGGAGTGGATATTGGGCTCACATTCACAAGGTGGATAAATGGACTCCAAATGAATGCAGAGATGCTGCATGTCTGAACAAGAGAGGAAGAAATGTTGAGCTGAGCTTAGTTAAGTTCAGCTCTGGTAGTGTGCTTGTGCTCTAAGGAAGCTTTTTGTCCCATCTGGTTCCAGCTGAACAAATGTAAAAGGTGCTACCAGCCACTCGCTGTGTTTTGTGCTACTGTGGCAGCCTGGTCTGCATCAACCCCGTTGTGGTGTCCACTCTGTGCCAACCTCATGAGTCAGCAGCTTAGTTTGGTGTGGGAACATCATGTCTGTTGGCATGGTAATCTAATAGAAAGCTGTTATTTTGGTTGGATTGTTTTTGGGGATGGTAGACTTGTGTAGTCTGAGGTTCTAAATCCAGACTGCGGATTCAGGATTGTACTATCTTAAGCTAGGTGCGTTTCAACTTTTTTCGAAATGTCAATATTGACACCGCGGATGAGGCGACAGTTTGTACCGAACACCAGCTGTCCTGTCTGTGGTCCTGTCAAATTACTGGATGATGGATATCGCTCAACACTCAGTGGAGTCGGTCTGTCCTGTTGACGTTTTCCATTAAACCTGTCGACGGCTCTCGTGTGGGTTTGATAGGTCAGATTCAGCTTTCACAAAATCAATTACTTGACTACATGCTGTATACGTGAGATGTATTTTTATCCCTCTCGTGAAGAGGCTACAGCTGTCGCTGGCACGGAGGCGTTATGTTTTCGGGTTGTCCGTCCGTCCGTCCATCTGATCTAGTCTTGTGAACGCGATATCTCAGGAACGCCAGGAGGGAATCTCTTCAAATTTGGTACAAACGTCCTCACAAAACACGTTTTTGGCCATAACTCAAGAATTAATATGCTAATTATGACAATTTCACACAAATGTCTAACAGGATAAAATGATGAAGTGAAGACATTTTGGAAAGACATGGATGTAAACTGCAACTTGACTGGTTGGCGGAGGCATAGAACAGCGAGGTGGTAATTCTAGTTTAAATTAAAGTGTGCCGTTTCAAGCTTAAAATATGCTTCAGTGAAAAACACAAAGACATCAGATAGGAAAGGTTAGTGACTCTGGAAATTAAAGAACTTTCTAAGCTGTATCCACATTTCTTCCAACTGATACAGATTCAATTTTTACAGGTTTAAACTCTTAACAGTTTCCTGTTTTATCCAATCTGTCAACTAACAGAAAAAGGTGGAAAAGAAACAACTGAAGAGATCTTAATTTTCAAATACGATGATGCCACTAAAAATAGCATCTCAGTGTGCAGGAAATGTATAATTTAATACAGACTTGCTTAAATAAAACATTGCATTCACCAGATAAAGAGAATGATATTCATCGAGGATACAAAGAAAGTGATTTTTCTTACCTTTGAAGTCACCATGAAGGAGAAACTAAGTTCAGGTGGAGTGTAACCATTTAATGGACATGTGTATTTATCCAGCATGACTGTTGGGCGCCCTGTTTGTTTTGGAAGGGCTTAAGGAAGTTAGGCAGGAAAACAAGTTTACCCTGAGGTCTGCATCCCAGACAGGTAGCCCTCTATAGCGGGATTCCATTTTCCTTTTTTTCCCCTCCGTCTTTCTGAATAAAAGTGTACCTCTCAACTCACCGGAGTCCCAACTCCCCGACCTCTCCAAACAGCCAGTCCATAGAGAAGCGTGTTTGATGTGTGTGACCAGAGCAGCTACTCCCCTGGTCTTACGACCGGGTTTAACGTCCCTGTTTGAAGAGGGAAACCCTTGATGTATAGGTTTACCTGCTCGGTTGCGGTTGAAAAACCGCAGCAAGGAGGCAGCAGTAGCAGAGGAAAAAGAACGACACTCTCGTGGTTTCCATTTCTGCCATCGGCTTCACGTGAGCTCATTAAGGCACAGAGCCCGGCGAACAAACATGAAACGCTCCCTTTGTCAGATTAAAGTTAAAAAGTAGGATCTCAATTCATGCATAATTTATGAGGGGGGTTCAGGCATGTTGGGGGAAACCCAACTAAGCTTTCAGTGAGCCTTTGAAGATTTTGTTTACCTGCTCAACTAATATTTACCGTAGCCGTGATCAAAAGCTGGCCATCAAGCGCGGGGAGAAGCCCACGAATAATGTATTGAGTTGTATCAATGCAGGACCTCTGTACAACTGCTCGCTTGTGACACGCAAACATGTGGCCACCGCTTCACATCTGTAATTGTATTAGGAACGTTTGAGCATTTTAAAATGTGTCGGTGGATGTGTTTGATGTAGTAAAAGGTAGGAATTTGACAAATAAATATCAATGATCTCTAAAAATATAAGCTTACAAGCAATCCTATGAGGATACAATTAAAAGTAAAACCACACATATGAACCCTGTCCATTTCTTTAAACGTCAAAACCTATATGAGCTATCCCTTCCTTGCAGTATTTCTCTCTTTCCTCCATGCAATTTGTGTCATCACTTAAAATATTTCCTTGTCCTTCTCTCATCTTTCCACCAGTTGTGTTTTTGTTTCGACTGATAATGAGAATTGACAAAGCTGCTTCCCGACAGACCTCGTCTTCACCCTGCGTGCCTCTCTCTTCTCGTTTGTTCACTCTGGTATCTTTCTGTTTCTCTTTTCTTTGCAGGTGTGGTTCAGCAGAAAGTGTTGGGTATCATCCCCTCCAGCACAGCAGGCGGTGCCCAGACCTACACCACATTCCAGCCCCGCACCACCACGCTCAACATCAGGCCCAATACCCCAGGCTCCCAGCAGCAGGTACATCTGCCTTCTCTCCCTGCTCTGAAGTATCCGTAGAGTTGTTTTAACTAAGGTTGTCAAAGATAACGCATTATTATCGCAAATTAGTATTAACACCACTAATTTCTTTAACGCATTAACGCAACTTTCGGAGGTTATAGCTAGAAGATACTGGTATCATATGAAACTAGAAAACCTAGGGTATACATTCGTACCAACCATGTCATACTAACTTGTCGCAAAGGACGCTAAAAAAAGCTCCAAACTTACGCTACATTTTGGTGAGGAAAAACTGTCATGGCCATTTTCAAAGGGGTCCCTTGACCTCTGACCTCAAGATATGTGAATGAAAATGGGTTCTATGGGTACCCACGAGTCTCCCCTTTACAGACATGCCCACTTTATGATAATCACATGCAGTTTGGGGCAAGTCATAGTCAAGTCAGCACACTGACACACTGATGGCTGTTGTTGCCTGTTGGGCTGCAGTTTGCCATGTTATGATTTGAGCGTATTTTTTATGCTAAATGCAGTACCTGTGAGGGTTTCTGGCCAATATTTGTCATTGTTTTGTGTTAATTGATTTCCAATAATAAATATAAACATACATTTGCATAAAGCAAGCATATTTGTCCACTCCCATGTAGATAAGAGTTTTTAAATACTTGACAAATCTCCGTTTAAGGTACATTTTGAACAGCTAAAAATAATGTGCGATTAATTTGCAATTAATCACAGTTAACTATGGACAATCATGCGATTAATCGCGATTTAATATTTTGATTGATTGACAGCCCTAGTTTTAACTTAATCAGTTTTTTCATCCTTTTATGTGATCACATCTGCAGTCTGTACATGTTCTGCTTTCTTTCCTTCTATTGCCTTCTGCAAACTATGTTTGCAAAAAGCTTACACATTGCTGATTTTGTTGCCTGTGCTGTTGGTTTAAAGTAGGTAACATATCTACTTTCTCTGTACATTATTTTATCCCATAGAATATAATCAGCTCCAGCCGTATTCCTTTATACCTGACCTTGATCTTTGACCTCTCTTTGACCCGATTCTGACAGTTTAGGAAGAAGATGCCGGCTTTGAAACAATTAATTAGTAACATCTTCATGAAAAATATCCGTCTAGGTTCTGGCAGCTGGTGGTCAGATCCGTCCAGGAATGACAGTGATCCGAACACCGATCCAGCAGACGGGAGCAATGGGAAAGACGATACTCCGCACACCCCTCGTGGTCCAGCAAGGTAATGTATTGTAATACTTTTCAGATGGACAAATAGCAACTCACCCTCAAAGAATCACTGCACATTGGAAACAAGCTAAAATGTAACTTTTTTTGTAAGTTTTCTAGTCTAGTTAAAATTTACCATTTTTGTACACCTTTCTCTTCCAGGTCAGGGTGGACAGCAAGTAGTGACACAGATCATTCGTGGCCAGGCGGTTTCCACAGCAATATCTGGTGCTAGCCCCGTCGCCACGGTCACCGGCCAGGGGGCGGCCGGCGCCGCCGCAGCAGGCCAAACAACACCCAGCACCCCACGGCCGCAAGGGCAAGGCCAGGTTAAACTCACCCTGGCGCAGCTCACCCAACTCACACAGGTTAGTTAGAGCTTGAAATTAACACCTCCCAAAAAGCAATTAAATGTGATTTAAAATATAAAGATACCTTGACCTGTAACTTTTTAGACAACTTATTTGAGTATGTGAGTTATATACACTCCTTTGGACAGTCTTGGTTTTGAAAGATACATATATTATATTGGTCTGTACACATTATTTCTCTTTACATGTTTTCCTTTAATTACAGTAAGAGGGAAAATATTCAGACTCATTAATTGATCATGTATAGATATGAACAATATATGTTCCATGGAAATGTCAAATATATCATCTTAATTATTTGAATATATCAAAACTACTTAATTTCACAGGAGTTTGATGTAAAATGTTACCAACAAATGTGCTTTTAATGACATCATGGTTCTAGTTTATTTGTAGAGCCCAGTGTCATATATAATGGTTTAATGGGCTTTACAACCACATACCAGCAACAGTTCATGACCCAACTCAAGTTCTCTAAGAAGACAAAGAGAAACTCTCCAAAAACTTTAGCACACATGGGCAATGGGAGAAACCTCGTGAGAGACGGTTCAGAGACAGAGACCCCCCCCTTCTCAGATGGCTGTTGGTGCAATAAGAGCCAACAAATACAAACAATTTGAAACGAGGTTTGAGATTTTGTGGGGGGGGGAAATGGGATTACTAAAATTAATTTAAGCTTTAGATAATGGGATATATCCACAATGTTTCACTAAAGGCAATTTCTTTTGGATTAGACTGGACCATACACTGTGATTCATCTTCCCCTCTCTCTCTCTGCCCCTTGTAGAAGCAGCAGGCTGCGTCAGGTGTGGATCGGCAGGCTGGTGTCGGTGGTACCCAACAGGCTCTGACGGTGATGGTTCAGGGCCAGGGCCAGACCACCGGTCAGCTGCAGGTCATACCTCACGGGGTCACCGTCATCCCAGGACCCGGTCAGCAGCTCATGCAGGCAGCGCTGCCCAACGGCCAGGTGCAGCGCTTCCTCTTCACCCCCATAGCTTCAGCTGCCACACCCACGTCAAGCACAGGTACCATAAGACACAAGCATTGGATCACTCGACAGATGTGCATTTTAGGGCGGTTTGCTTTCAGGCAAACTCTTAAATAATTGTGAAAATAAAATGAGATGTGTGATTTGCAGTGAATGAGGGTGACATTTTTATGATGACATTCTCCTGCTCATCTCTGACCCTCTTGCCCTCTCGCTCTCCAGCCACCACCGTTGCCGGCCAGCCCGGCTCCACCTCCACCAAAACCCCTGCCCAGCCCGCCCAGCAGGCTGCCGCCCCCGTCCAGGCAGGGGCGACCCCCTTGGCCACCACCAGCACCCCTTCGTCGGCCACCCCACAGGGCCAGTTACCCCCTCAGACGCACGCTCACATGCCCATCCAGTCTCCCACCTCGCTGCATGTGAAAACACAGGGAGGAACCACCCAGCTGCAGCTGCAGCAGACGCCACAGCTCATCAGCATGTCTGGACTGCAACAGCAGGTACAGGTATGATTAGCAAAGCGACACTGTGATCTGCACTGTAACGTTAGCCATAACCTCTCTCCACTTCCCAGAATAGCTGTAGTTGAGATGACCTTGAGCAATTTAGCACTGCTCAGGTGAGGCTGCATCGTGTCCAGCAGTAGGAGACTTTACAGTACTGGGCAAAACAGGTGTAAATATAAATAAGTCTGCGGCTAGCCTGACTTAAAAAAATGTAATGTGCATGCTCAAACTATTAAACCCAGGTCATTCTGTGAACTGCTAATTAAATCTATCCAGCCATTCTTAAGGTGGGGCCCTATTTATATTAGGGGGTGACGGTAATGTAGCTGGCAGTATGATCTAACTAATCTAAATACAAGTTTTATATAAATGTATAAACACAACCCTGGTTTTCTTTTCAGCTTTGTTAAATTTGTGTATTTTCTGTGTTGTGACTGCAGGTGTTGGCGCAGCTGCAGGCCCAGCAGGGTGGAGGCTCTCTGCCACAGCACATCAAACTGCAGCTTCCTATCCAGATACAACAGACTGGGACCACCTCAGCTCAGGGAGGACAGGTAGAGCAGCAGGCCGGCTAACCCAGCAGGGGCCAGTTGCATGAAGATAGACCTAGTCTTTGTCTTAAATATAACTTTAAGTCAGACTTGCTACAGACATTTGAATTTACCTGTTGCATAAAGCTTCCCTATGAGTGACTAATGAAAGACTGCCTGTTACGCAATGCATTATGGGTGAAATAACACACACACACACACACACACACAGAAAAATATGGCGGATACAACAGCGACACCAAGTATGGGAGAAAATAACAGAAAAGTTAAACAGCATAAATCCAACAGTCGTTAGAACTGTTAAAGATGTTCAGAAACAATTCAAGAATATGATACAAGAATCCGAAAAATTATGGATAAACAGTTGAAATAGTTAGCTAAAAATTTGCAAAAAGTAATGTATAAACAGTTGAAATGGTTAGCTAAAAATAGCTTAAACTAATGGATAAACAGTTGAAATAGTTAGCTAAAAATATGCTAACTGACCTAACAAATTGTTGCTAGAGCAACAAAGCTGTCGGCTGCCAGGGGGAGAGGTGGTAAGGTAGGTAACTTTCCTACCTCAGAGTAAGTCAGTCTTAATATTTATGCAACAGACAGGCTTAATTAGACTAGTCTAACCTGACAATCTAAGGCAAGGACTAGTGTTAAACTAAGTTTATGCAACTGGCCCCAGACCCTAACTTATATTACCTTCATAGGACCTTGCTAAGGAGTTTGGTCCTATTAAAATTAGAAGAAAACAAATCTGAAAATGTAGACAATTTCTGTGTGCTGCTTCACACATTTAGACTAGAGTATTAAAAAATTGTATCCCTTATCACACTACGTTGTCTGCACAGATTGGGAACGTAGTGACCATCCAGGCAGCTTCTGTCCAGGAGCAGCTGCAGAGGATCCAGCAGCTCAGAGAGCAGCAACAGCAGAAGAAGAGACAAGCCGCAGAGGCCAAGAGAGAGCAAGCCCTCAACGCAGCCAGCCAGAGCGACATCATTCAGAAACAGGTGTGTATGTGAGTGTGCTCGAGCACCCGTCTTAGCCAGGTCACCCATCTCAGTCCAAGGCTTCGCTCTCTCCCCCGCCATCAGTACATAAACAGGCACCATCCTCCAACCCTCCATAAGGCTGGGTTTATTTTTTACTGCCACTACTACTGTGTGTGTTTTCACATGTCTCCATGTGTATTTGACACACTATACTGTCTGGTCAAATTTAATAATAATCTATTTCTGCAGATATTTGTAGTACTCATTAAACTCCGCTAAAGTTACAACACAAACTCCAAGTTTTTTTGCCTCTCATTGGTTTAAATATGTTTTTGTTTTTTTGGCTTCACTGTAGATAGACTGTAAACATCTCTTCTGTAGTTAAACATTTGGTTTGTTGTGACATCCTCCTGCATCGTGTGTTTCAGGTGGTGATGAAACAAAACGCTGTGATCGAGCACCTGAAGCAGAAGAAGACCTTGACGCCTGCAGAGAGAGAAGAGAATCAGAGGTTTGTGTCCAGTTTGTCATCAATCACGCTGAACATATGCAGCACTATAAAAATGGAAACAATAGCAGCACATAAATTATGTTCAGGGTCATTATTTGTGGGACAGTCCTTCTTTGAATTCTTATGCTTCCATGTTCTGATCGTATGGATCTCACTTGGGCAGTCTTTACACACTATCCTCTCCTCTCTCCGTGTGACTTTTGTCCAAACACCACGTTGGGAGGTACTACACA
>CAKAKR010066987.1:111951-159549 GCA_916700685.1 Adelosebastes latens | reverse complement strand
TATCCTCTCCTCTCTCTCTCCGTGTGACTTTTGTCCAAACACCACGTTGGGAGGTACTACACAGCGTGGGAACTTTTGGGTGTGTAACCACCCAACAGCTGCATGTACTCACTGTGACCCTACAAGCAAGAACACAAAGACAAAGCCATGTATAAATGAGAGGAGTTGCACAATAAAATCACACAAGGCCCTTCCAGCCCTACACCAATTTGAAGGGATGTAGCGAGTTTCCGCTTCTCTATATAAAAGTCTATTAGCAGCATTTGACAAAATAATGAAGATAAAATATTTCTTCTTTGCAGCGTCCCTCTGAGTACATACTGTCTAAAATGAAGTAGCCTCACTTTCATTACTCATGCATAGCTCTTGATATTGGATGTTGGGGGAATTCTCAGGTACAGATGGTTTGCTAAAGCTATTATCACTCCACTTCTTCCACCAAAATTAGCGCATACAGTATATGCAGGTTTTTTAAACACAGGAAACCCCGCTAAATATAGGCGATACTCCCATTGCGAGTATGCCGTGCTGTTGTACTGGCTTTTCTGGGGTTCTTGTCCCTGCTGTGTCACATTCAACGATTTTATATCCGTTACTTATTCAGTCTCTCTTTCACCAGAGTTGGTGGTTCTTGGAACAGTGGAAAGACTAACAAACCGGTTTTGATTTTGTTTCTGTCGAGTTTGAAGGAAGTGTGTTTTGTGACGATCAGCGAGGTAAAATTACTGTTGTCTGAGTCGAGTCTGGTGGCTTTGAGGAGCACATATTAACTGTATGTTTTGTACGTTAATGAATTATAATAATTGTCCAAATCCCAGTTGATTTTAACTATTATACATGTATGTAACTTTTCCCACTGAAGGCCAAAGCCAGATGTTTGTGGGTGTTAGTGGGTGTTTTTTTGTCCAGTGGGAAAGGTTCCCAGTAAGGGATAATGTACAGCGAGCCCCTGTCATGGTTTATTTCACAAACAATGACCCGCTAGCTGTACATTATCCCGCTTATTACACGGCTACTTACTTATGAAATCAATAATTTGACACAAAAACAGTCCGCCAGAGTCCAACATCAGAACTGCGCCCATAGCAACGGTCTGTTATGCATAGCAACGGTGTGCTATAAAGAAATAACAGACCGTAGAACGCTGTGATTGACCAATCAGAATCGAGTATTCAACAGAGCCGTGGGATAAATACTACTGTACTGTACTGGTGTACTGGCAGTGTTTTATCAAGAGTCGTACATGGGGGGCCAGGGACCGTAGTTCCCTAGAGTCTTTCTGAAGACCAGAACACAGTGTCAAGATGTTTGTTAGCCTACTTTTACCTTGAAGTTAGGACTAATACAACTATAAAAATAAAAACAAAATCTATAACATAAAAGTCAACGTAGTGGAACGTTTAGAAAGGCTTCCCTCCTGTTTTATACGCTGTAGATAGATTATATTCTGACCTACAGTTGACCCTGACAACCATGTGTTTATGTCCACAGACGGTGTGTCAACACTGTACCCATTCACACAAACCTGAAATACCAAACCCAGACTACCGTGACATCACTACAGCAGCTCTGTCTGTTGTCTGTCTCTCTGCTTATTTTCCATCCTGTTTCCATTTCTTCATGTCATCCTTTTCTTTTCCTTCAAAACACGACTGTGTTAGTAATAACATCGAACTCTGACATCAGCGTGCGTCTGTGTCCCGTTTCATTAGTCTCCTCCACTTTCATGCTGCATTTGCAGTGTTTGCTTCAGTGTACTGTACGCGCTGTAGGAACCCTGGCCCATCTTTGACCTCTGCCGCCACCGATGTGTTTGTGCGTTATTCACACAAACGTGCACTGAACGCGAACTAGTTGTGAATGTTAGCGAACACAAGTGAACGTACGGGGGAAACAGAGCCATGAATTATCTTGATTTACTGTAATATACTGACGTTCAATTTTGACAAAATGTTTTATGGCATCTCCCAGCCTTTTTTGCCTTCCTCATTGCTCACTATTTCTTGTACTTCTTTCTGATTTTCAGGAAGTTATGTCATCACACAGTATAGGATCCCTACACATGACCCTGAATCCCCCATGTGCACATTTTTATTTGCTAGAATTTGCATGTATGACCTTTCTTTCTCCCGTGTTTACAAGAGCAGTGTGGCTTCCCAGTTGTTGTCTTATCTGTCCATCTCCCAGCACACCCCCTCTTCCAACCCTCAGCTCCACTCCCATGCTACTGAGTCTCATACAAATAAACATTGGACAACCAAATACCCCCTCTAACATCTGTGAGACACGTGGCGGACAGCTTGGTTCTCACAGGGATGATGTCACAACAGCATCGCTTTTCAGGAAGTAGCCATGTTAGGTTCGGGATTTTAAAAGTCTGTACCAGTGGAAGTTGTTGGGGGGAAAAACAAGATTATTATTTGATATCTTGTTTGATAGTTCACAGAAGAAAAATTAAAGATTCAGAGTCAAATAGGGAGGGGATACAAGAAAAGTCGGTAACACTTCATTTTACAGGTCCGCAAATTTCATGGTAATTAGATGATAATTAGCAAGTAACCTATTTGAAATTTCTTTGGAATTACTGCCAAATTACCCCAATATTTACCTCACAATTTATCGAAAATTACTTGTATTATAAACATTATTTAATAATTATATGCTAAAATAGCATATAATGGTTAAAATAGGGCCCTTAGACTTGAAAAGCGACTGTGCGCTGCTCTTCATCGGAGGTGGAAAACCAGAACTAATAGAAGACACTTCTGATCAGACACAAATCTCACCATTGTGTGACTTATTGTCTACACAAATGTCACTTAAATATAAAGCATATCAATTAACTTTGTTTTCTTTTCCTGGAAACGTATTAAATAAATTACCAGCTATTGGGGAAATAGCAGAATATAATTATTAAATAATGTTATTGGTAATTTGACAGTAATTCCAAAGAAATCCAAATAGGTTATTTGCTAATTATCAACTAATTACCATGAAATTTGCGGACCTGTAAAATGAAGAGTTACCGAAAAGTCCAGAGCCTTAGTCAAACCCTGGACTTACATAGCTCACGCAACTGAGCCACCAGAACACCTCAAGGACTTGTGTTGAGAGAACTGCTTTCATTGTTCATTGACACGCTCTGCCATTTCTTACATGTGGAAAGTTAGATGTTTTGAAGTAGCCAATAGCCGTGCAGGTTGTACTCTCTGAAACATTGAAGCATTGTTTGGATTAATACTCCACTCCTGCCCACTGGTGTGTCAGAGGGATAACTTTCTTCCTCTGTGACTGTACCGACTTTCTGAATTCAAGATTGAGATATGTGATAATCCTCTCCCTCCCTGCACTTTCATCCTTCTCTCTCAGCAGGAGTATTTTATGTCTTAGAAAATACTCTGAATGGGCCACAGCCCTATTTCACATGGGTCCTCATTAGATTCAGCAGGGCTATTTCTTGAGCTGTGGATTTAGGCGAGACTAATACATAACATTTTTCTACTGTATTCAAAGGGCTGTTCATCCCCTATTCTATACAATATGCTTTTAATGATCCTCTAACTTCTAAAAGGTCGGGAGAATATAAGTCTGTAATTAATTCCTTTCTCCTGTCTGTGTCTGTCCAGGATGATCGTATGCAACCAGGTGATGAAGTTCATCCTGGACCGGATAGACAAGGACGAGAGGCAGGCGGCCAAGAGGAAGAAGAAGGAGGAGGTGATGGAGGCAAAGAGGAGGTTGGCCAACGCCAGCAAGCTCTCCTCGCTCCTTTACCGGCACAAAGAGAGCCTCAAGATGGAGATCCTGAAGAAGCGGGCGATTCTCGACAAGGAGCTGCAGCTAGAGGCCCAGGTATGACAGCAGGAAGGGACAAAATAGCAGAAACATTTGGGAGAAATCCAACATGTCAAGAATGCATAAAGCTTTACACACACAGCATGAAATATAAAACATGATTATGAAGAGCGTGTGACAAATGGCATTGGAAACACCTTTATCCCTTAAAAAACATTATTAAACATAAATAGACAGAATCTGAATTCAGCTTCTAAAGGCGTTCTCCACCCATTTAAACCCCCATCTGTCCTGACATCACACTCCTCAGGAGGAGCTAAAGAGGGACCTGTTGCGGATGCGGAGGGAGAAGGAGAGGGAGAAGGCTGCAGCCCAGCAGGCTGCTGCCGCCGCCGCCGCCGCTGCTGCCGCCGCCGCACACAACCAGCAGCAACATACTCTGACACACACGCACGGCATCACCTCTCAACACCACCTCGCCACGAGCATCACGTCCACACACAAGAGGAAACGGGAGGAGGAGAGGGAGACCGCGACGTCGGCCAAATCCAAGAAGAAGAAGATGATCTCGACGACGAGCACCAAGGAGAGCAAAAAGGACACCAAGCTCTACTGCATCTGCAAGACGCCCTACGACGAGACCAAGTATGACAACGCTCTCTGGAGTACTCTCAAATTTTAATACTAGCTTACCCAGGGGGTAGGCATGGCAGTAGTAGGCACAGTAAAACACAATTTTAAATTTAAAAATCCCCAAAAAAGAACAACTTAATGGCCAATTTGACCGGTGGAACTTTCCCATCAACCTTTAAAGGAACTCTGCAGAAATATGGTTTCAGTTTTGGCTCCTGCCTGCCAAACAGTCGACCCGATAGCCCGAGTGGTTAGGTCGCATACCACTTGGTTGTAAATGCCCTGAGTAGTGAGTCTCTGGTTCGATTGCCAGTTGGCTGGACAATTTGCTGCGTGTCATTCCCCCATTCTCTTTCCCCACATTTCCTGTCTCTCCGCTATCATGATCAAATATATTCCCCATAAAAATAATCTTTTTAAAAAAAAAAAAAAAAAAGTCCCACTCCTGAGGTTGTACTTTCCAATGAATCAGAAACTATCAGAGTAGAGTTACTGAACTCTGCTGACTGGTCAAACACAAGCCTCCAGACTGCAGCAGCAAGTGTAGAGCATTCATTCAGCCTGTGAGCAAGCACTGGTTGAAGAATCAATATTAGGACGAGGGATGGAATTTCGTTTAAAGTTGATGTTTAAACGTCACACATACAGCCAACTTCCTGACAAGTAAAAAAAAAAAAAACGTAGCCCTATTTGCTAATTTTATCAACGTGGTCATGTACTAAAGCGGAAAAACAACAACAGCAAATTCTTCCATCTTGTTTTTCTGCCATATTTAATCTCCCTTTTCACCATGTTCCTGTTTTTTAACCTCAGTGCAGACATCACACAAACAAAGGCATCATTTTTTAGTATATTATCTAATTTGCCTAATCTACACGGTGTTTCAGATGTGGTGGAAACATAAAAAAGCTGTGCAAACTATTGCATGACAACCTTATTTAATGTTTTAAAAACCATGATAATGTTGTACTATAAACTAGTCAGTGTCTACTGCGAGACATTAGTGACAACACCTTTGTATCTTCACCTTTGTGTTTCTTTCTCTCTCTCTAAAGGTTCTACATCGGCTGCGACCTGTGTACCAACTGGTATCACGGCGAGTGTGTGGGCATCACGGAGAAGGAGGCCAAGAAGATGGACGACTACATCTGCGTGGAGTGTAAACGGGGCCAGGAGAGCACGGAGGAGCTGTACTGCATCTGTAAGACGCCATACGACGAGTCCCAGTAAGGAGCTGCTGCAGCAGTGTGTGTCTGTGTGCCTCACTCTGCTTCTGTTGGTACATCTTCTGATGTTTGGCAAAACCGGGCTGTTGTTGCTTTAGATTAGGGCTGTCAAACGATTACAATATTTAATCGTGATTAATCGCAAATTATTCACACGTTGTTTTATCTGTTCAAAATGTACCTTAAAGGGAGATTTGTCAAGTATTTAATACTCTTATCAACATGGGAGTGGACAAATATGCTGCTTTATGCAAATGTATGTATATAGTTATTATTAGAAGTCAATTAACAACACAAAACAATGACAAATATTGTCCAGAAACCCTCACAGGTACTGCATTTAGCAAGAAAAATATGCTCAAATCATAACATGGCAAACTGCAGCCCAACAGGCAACAACAGCTGTCAGTGTGTCAGTGTGCTGACTTGACTATGACTTACCTCAAACTGCATGTGATTATCATAAAGTGGGCATGTCTCTAAAGGGGAGACTCGTGGGTACCCATAGAACCCATTTTCATTCACATATCTTGAGGTCGGAGGACCCCTTTTAAAATGGCCATGCCAGTTATTCCTCGCCAAAATTTACCTGAAGTTTGGAGCGTTATTTAACTTCAACAAGCTAGTATGACATGGTTGGTACCACTGGATTCCTTAAGTTTACTAGTTTCATATAATGCCAGTATCTTAACTCTCAAATGTATTAAATAAATTACCAGCTATTTATTACTGCTTATTGCGAAATAATGGAATATAATTATTAAATAATGTTTATAATAAAGTCATTTTCTATAAATTGAGGTAAATATTGGGGTAATTTGGCAGTAATTCCAAGGAAATTTCAAATAGGTTACTAGCTTATTATCACCTAATTTACCATGAAGTTTGCTGACCAGTAAAATGAAGTGTTACCTAATTTCTTTATTTGTAAAGCACATTGAAATACAAGGGGGCCCTACATCACAAGTAAAGGGTTCTTCTTTCCTTCCCAGGTTCTACATCGGCTGTGACCGGTGTCAGAACTGGTACCACGGTCGCTGTGTGGGCATCCTGCAGAGCGAGGCCAACCACATCGACGAATACGTGTGTCCACAATGTCAGTCGACAGAGGACGCCATGACGGTCTTCACACCGCTTACTGACAAGGACTACGAGGGCCTGCGGCGAATTCTGCGTTCCTTACAGGTAAAACCGATTTATTGCAGCTGAACAAACACGTGTGAAACTCTATTCTGCAAACCAAAACGGTGGGAATTTCGGAGAGGTTTACTCTCCACTACATCACTGCACATTCACTGTACAGGTACATGAACACGCTCAGCAGTAGCAGCACTGTAGTGGTAGTTTTATTACAAGCGATAGACCGAACACTAACACAGCTCTTCATGGCCGCACTACAGTGTAAGAGCAGCAAACAAAAGTCCTCTGTGTGCGTCTTATCTGATGGGTTCGGCTGCCCAGAGCGCTACTTGGACCGCTGCCTGGCCTCAGCATTTTTACTCCTTTCCCTTTCTTTTCGTCTTCCTCCTCCTACCTCTCCTCTCATTTTGTCCTTCTCTCTCCAGCGGTCTGTGTATGTGTGAGAGATACAAGTGTGGAAGAAAGTAAGAGAGAACATCTGTGTTGACCCACCTGCTTCCAGTGTCATTTTCATGGCGCTGTTTGTTTTTCTTCAGCGGTTTCAGCTTTCTCAAGTGTCTTGTCTTTCTCTTTATCTCTCCCTCACGGCCCCTCCCTCCTCTGCAGGCGCATAAAATGGCGTGGCCGTTCCTGGAGCCAGTGGACCCAAACGACGCCCCGGACTACTACAGGGTTATCAAGGAACCAATGGGTGAGTGGAGGAAATGTGTAAAAGCACCCAAACACGGTAGTGAATACTGACAACAAGGTTTGTAATTGAATGTTTCCCAGCTGCTTGAATTAGCCTCCAGTCCCATTTGGATTGGCAACTACTCTGGACTCGAGCCTGTCTATGTTCTTCATGACATTGAGTGCTTCTATTTGTGCACATATTGAGCATATTAATTAAATGTTACTCACTTAGGCTTTATTTTTTGTCTGTGCTGTTGCTGCAGGTTAATTCAGTTGGAAGTCCAGTTTTGTTTTTTATTTTTTTTTCAAAACTTGCTTGTTGGTATTTTTTAGTATTTGTGGCATCCCTTGGCATCTATTTCAGTGACATTTTGACAAAATTATCAACAACAATTTTAATAATCGAGCAATCGCACAAGTCATTTATCAAAGTAAAATACCAAATATTTGCTGGTTCAGTCTTCTTGACTGTTTTGGATTTGTTGCTCTTCTCTCTTTAGTATCATTATTAATTGAATGTCTTTGTCATTTTGGATTGTTGGTTGAGCAAAATGAACAACTTGACGACGTCACCTTGGGCTTTGTTAGAGGTTTTCCTTATTTTCTGACATTTTACAAACATGATAAATGATTAATCGATTAATCGATAATGAAAATGGTCGATAAAGTTAATAATACAACATATTAGAGGTAACTATCAAATGAAAGCAATGGTCCAGGCTGTATTTTCTGAATGCAGAGCTCTTTAAAACATCATATGGTTTTGTGGATCGGCTTTACTGATGTCGACATACTTTAAGTTTTGCGCTTTGTGGCTCCGTTATGTAGGAAAATATTAAAAGCGTGACTCATGAATCAGCAGATTACCAAGACTGGGATTGAGAGCAATCCCCATTCGGAAGATAAAGTTGCCTCAGTGGTGCTGTTTTCGTTTCATAATTGCTTTAGTTTACTGGAAGCAACACCCCGCCTCTGTATCTTTAAACATTAAAACACAGCCACCAGGAGGCCAGCAGGGAGGAAGCCCTCCAACTCAGATCAAACCGGCCATGTAAATGGGGACTTACGTCAGCAGGGCCTTTTTGAACTTCCACACAAACAAACCGTTAATGAGCTGGTCCGGGTCTGCCGGGCTCCCTGTGGAAAGGGACCAGCCCCACACTTAGCTCCTGTTGGCCCGGTCCTGGAAACTCTAGTCCTCCCCTCTCCCTTCCACTGCAAGAAAAAGACCTTGTTGGTTTTCAAAAGAAAAAAAAGAAAAAGGAGCATTTGGCTGGTGTAGCTGCAGCCGTTGGTAGTTTTTGGAGGGATTTGAGATGAAATCTGATGACGGAGAAGAAGGAGGTCTTTGATATTGAACATGAGGTTTGTAAGCCAGATGGGTGGGGGTTAAGGAGGTTAAGAGTGGGATGTGTTTGTTTAAAACGCAGCCCCGGGGACGCCGTGCAGAGCAAACCACCGGCAGCAGTAGATTATATGAAGCCTCGGCTGTTGCCAGCTTCTCCGCTAACTCAATCTTATTTTTTTTCTGACTTGATTTAACCAGGTTAGTAACACTGAAAGCTCCTTTTTTTATGGGAGATTTGGAAGCATTAATTTGACACTCGGATAATGAGGCTCTCCTCAGGAATGACTAATCGGTCAGATCTCAGTAACTGATCTGGAAGGCTGACTAGATGGAGGTTAAAGCTGGCAAAGGTTTTGGATTTTTGCTGTCACATATAAAGTGATGAACCGAGCTCCCAGGAAACATATTTGAATGTCTGTCAAACACATGCCACATGATCTGCAATTACTTTGAAGCAGGCATGCTGATTTGTGGAACAAAGCTGATTAGAAAAGCCAGATATTTCCCTGCTGCTTCTGTGATGTTTGTCTCTGGCAAGAGTTAATGATTTCTATTACGTACTGTACACACAATCGTTAACCAAATATATTTTATAAATCCTCTTTTCTCAGACCTTTCCACCATGGAGGAGAGGATACAGAAGCGCGAGTACATCAAGCTGACAGAGTTTGTAGCGGACATGACCAAAATCTTCGACAACTGCCGCTACTACAACCCCAGCGACTCGCCCTTCTACCAGTGTGCCGAGGTTCTGGAGACCTTCTTCGTCCAGAAACTCAAAGGGTTCAAAGCCAGCAGGTAAGATGGGGAAAATGATGATGATGATCAGCACTGATGAGGAAAGAAACCCCCAAAAAATGGCAGCGGGTGACTTTGAGAAAAGGGAAGCAGTGTTACAAGCCCCCTGGGTCAGAGAATGAAGTGTCTTTCAGAGAGAGACATTTAGTCATTAGCAGCTCCAGCTGTGTAGCTGACTGTGACCTCTGACCTCCTTGGAGGTTGGGTAGATACACACTTTCTCCAGTGAGAGCAATAAAATGTAACTTCTCATGGAAAAATACATGTCAGACGCAAGTGGAGTTCATTATCTCCTTCTCTTTCATTTCCTGGGTCACCACTTTCCTCTAAACATGTAAATCATGTTTGTTTGTTATTTGACTGAATGCTCATACAACCAGCAAGCTTCTCCTGTCTCCGAAACAAGCCAGCATAAAACACTGACACGGTTAAATCTCCACAAATACCGTCCAACATTTTTTAAAAGCCTGATGCCGGATGCATGGCTTTCCCTACACCCTCCCTACTCTTTTTTTTCTCCAGACCATATGAGCTTTCACTCACACTCCTCTACAGTTTCATGTTGGTGGTATCTTCATTCAGCCTTCAGTCGGCTGATTTTCCACCCATAACAACATATCTGCTTCAGCTTTTCATCGTGTAATGAAGGTGCATGTTCTGCTTTGTTGTTTTTAGTGGAGTTATGTAATGTTACCATCTGTGATAAGGAATAGTAAAGTATAGTAAAATGAAAAGCAAAGTTTTTACTATTTCACCAAATTTTGTACCATATAGGCTGGTGAAGTACGGAAAATGACTCTGCTCAATCTGGGATTTTCAGGTTCAGGCTGAGAACCAAAGCTCTATATCATCTAAAGCATTTTACAAATCCAATTGAAGCAATGTTTTACCCTGCTCTTTATGGCCTTAAAGGGATAGTTCAGGTGTTTTGAAGCGGGGTTGTATGAGGTACTTATACATAGTCAGTGTATTACCAACAGTAGATGACGGTTGGCACGCCCAAGAAACAGACAGGAGTACTAGCACAGGAGCAAATGTACAGCTGTGGACGGGGCCGGCAGCAAAACATATTTTAGACACCTAAAATAAAAGCTCACCCAAAAAAAATCTACATCTGTTTTAAGTGTACGCTATATTTAGAATATTTTCACCACTTTACCTCGCCGTCAGACAGCCCTTTCTGACGGGGAACTGAAGCCTTCGTATTCATCTATGCTCTCACCAAACTCCGTTTTAAAAAAAAAAAAATTAAATTTTACCTTGCAGAACACAGGGGTTTGTGTGACTTTGGTGAAACTGAACTAACCAAAATCTCCCAGTAACACAAACAAACTATCCGATCAAGGCAGCGGTAGACCAGCAACTCTTCTGCGAGTTAAAATTACAGTTTCTTTCAATGGAGTCTGGATGCTTTGGCGAGAGCATAGATAACGGCTTCAGTTCCCCATTGGAAACATAGACTGTATAGCTGTCTGACGGCAAGATAAACCGGTGAAAATATTCTAAATATAGTGTACACTTAAACTGATAGTGATTTTTTTAGGTGGCTAAAATATGTTTTGCTGCCGACTCCGTTTTCCGTGCGTAATTCCTGTGTGCTTCTCCAAACTGGGTGCGTGCCGACCGTCATCTACTGTAGATAATACACCGACTATGGAAAAGTACCTCATACAACCCCACTTCAAAACACCCGAACTATCCCTTTAATGCTCTTAGTGCTGTTCCTGCTCATACTGTATTATGGAAGCAGCAAATAAGCCCCAATAACTCCACTATCTGGTTGTGCCTTTATTGAACTCACCTCACTGCATTGCCCTCGCTGCGTGATGTGACTGCTTTAGGTGGATGCACACTACAAGGTTTTAGCGACAGGTTGATTTATATTTACATACAATACATGTCATTTATGTGCCTTTTGTTGTACTTTATTTTGGTTATTTACTGAAGGACAAGCTGAACATTTCATAGTGAGTTTAACTGGAAGTAGTGAGATCTTGTCTCGACACACAGGGAGTTTCTACGACCATCTCCGCTCTGAAGTTTCATTAGTTCCGTAAGGTTTGCTTGTGGTTTGCATCCAGCTATGTGCCTGAAACGGTGATGTGCTTCACCCGCGTGTATTTACACCATCCATTCCCTCTGTCTCTCTCTCTCTCTCTCTCTCTCTCTTGCAGATTGTGATGTCAAACTCCTGGGTGCCGGGGTCACTCTTAAAACAAACAAATTGCTGTTTTTACTTGTTTAAAACAGCGTTAAAAACTTTGTAAGAAAGTGCATATATTAAGCCACACTGTAGGTGTGATCCTTTTTTATTTTAGAAGCAAAGGACAGAAAAAAAAAAAACACCGTTTCTACTGTCTAATAATGGCAGCCATGTTGGTAACACAAAGCATTCAAGGGAAAATGTATTTTCTTACACTTCTTGCAACAGATGACTGATATTTTGTTTATGTTTGAGTTGGATATAAAGACAAAAACATGAAGTTTGTTATTCTCTTTCTTGAGATTCAGTTTATAAAAAACAAAAAGCTATGGATTTTGATTGTAAAATCTGACTTCACACACACACACACGGATAACTTATCTTTTAATTTGACAGAACTGTTGTATATCATATTGGTCATAACATGCTGCAGCAGAACATTTTTACCTCATTTCTTAGCCAAGAATTTTTAAAAAAGCATGCAACATTTATTAGTTTCTTTTTATTGGCTGTACCCATGTATAGTGTTATTTTATGTGCATATTATATCTTTTTGTGAAGGACTATTTTTATGTTCTAAAGGAAATAATGGTAGGATCTGTAAAGATAAATTGGAGAAAAAATGTAGTTTAGCTTTCCTGTTCTAAATATGGCAAGCTTGACAGTCTCCAGTTTAAAAAAAAAAAAGTCCTTGTACATACACTGTTGGGCCGATCATACACTTCGATAACATTTCACCAACATGGCTGCTTTGTCTACGTCAAAGTGTCTGGCCCACTGGCATCCAATTCATGTTTTTTGTTTTGTTTGTTTTTTTTGTATTTCCCCTAGTGCATATTTTTGTCATATTGTAAAGCTTTTAATAAAAAAGGAAACACCAAGAAGTTTTCCAACTGTTTTCTTCCTCCTCTCTTTGCCCGTCTCTGTAGGTCGCATAACAACAAACTACAATCAGCAGCCTCTTAGCTCCCTCCTAAAAATCCAAGTGTCAAAAAAGACAAGCCTTGTGGTGGTTTCCTCTGAATGATTAAGCCCCGTGGTCCAAGTCGGGCTGCATCCGAACCTGAGCCCTCTCTGAGGGGAGAGCACGCTCCCGGCTGAACATCAGCTCGCACTGGTGTCAAAGCGCCCAACCTCCAACACCTCCATTGCAGTGCTAAGGGGAGAGAGAGAGAAGTCCCTTTTCATCCAAAGTGTCATTGGGACATACTGGCAGAGAAGTCCCACTACGTTCAGACCAGGGGCAGGGCGGCCACGGACTGTCTGGCAGCCTGCTTCATCCCCACCAGAGCATCCCATCCATGAGAACAAGGATCCAAGATGGGAAACGCAGATAAAGTTGGCCGATTGGATGTTCAGTCTGATCTCACGTCAGCAGCGGACTCTGGAAAGAGTTGTGTTTAGTTTTGTAGCTGATCACTATTTGTATTATATTGTGTGTCCTATATAGCAAAGTGTCAGCTTTGATCTTCCCACCCAGAGGTGCAACTTTCATTTCATCTTGTCACATTTTAATGACACAAACAAATGTCCCATTAAAGCCTTTAGCCCCCCCCTGCCTCACATGGAGATGTTCATATGAGGTCAAAATGAAAATGTTTATGCTTCACATGTGGCTAAAGGCAGGCATCGCATCCATCAGCCGATTAGATTGTTGTCTGTTGTCAGGCTATTAAATAGGCGTTATCGGTTGCTATAAGCACCATAGATGTGGGTCAGTAGGGGCCTACTATACCCAATATGTAAGGGATAATGTACAGTGAGCCGGTCACTGTGTTCACAAGCGTTACGTTTCACTTTTGAAAAGTAGTTATTTTAAGCCAAAACACAATGTTTTTTCCCTAAACTTAACTAAGTGTTATTTTTGCCTAAACCTAAAAAAGTTGTAGTTTTGTTGCCTAAACCTAAAGAAGCCTTTTTGTTTGTGTTTTGTTTGTGTTCAAATCGTTTGATGCAGTTTTACGTGGTAGAACATGATGCATTTAAGTTTCACTTTCACTTTTACAACGTGGTAGGCATAGTAGGCCCCTAATGACCCACATCTATGGTGCTTATTGCGGCCGATGACGCCTATTTAATGGCCTGATAACGAATCGGGTACAGTATCTTGGAGTTCATTCTTCTCATTTTTTTTTTTTAAAACAATGTTTATTAAGATTACATCAATACAATCAACACAAACAGCATCAGCCATCAATTCCCCACCCCCAAAGTCTTCTCATATTTAACGACTGTATGCCTGAAAGCAGCATGTTATTGGTGCTGTAGGAACAAACGTCGCTCTTTGTCCCCCCCCCCACCAGAAAAAAAATAACCCCATTGAAGCCGATCAGTTTTCAGATCCACTTTGTGCAGCCGCTCTCAGGCTCTGGGTCACCTTTCCATTTTTCACACCTAACTCCACTATAGAGAGGCGAAGTCCCTCCCCTCCCAGTGGACCACCATAGGAGCTTATTTTGGAAAAAAATATGAACAGCGAGAGACAAATAATTTTTTTGATCCAGTTTGAATTGCGCCATGAATCACACATATGTTTGTCAATTTAAAACATAATTTTGCAAGTCAAGAAAGTTTCAGTTTGTTGTAAAATTGTTGAAGCATAAGTCAAAATACGTAATTAGAAAGACGACGCACCCAAAAGGTGATGATTATTGTGTGTTTCGTACTGGGATGTACTCACACACAGCAACAGGTCTCACTCATTCTTTCTCTTCCCGGCTGATAAAAAGACCAGGAGTCGCTGCATAAAAACACATCAGGTAACATAACATTTCATTTGTGCGTTGAACATAGCTAAGCTTAGCTAGCTAGCTAGAGTTGGTGACGTTTATTGTTCGAGACGAGAGATGTAGTTCACTGGGCGGTTTCACACTAAACTAAATGATACTACGATAAACTGCGACTTTCTTGATTTGCAAAATGATGTTTTAAATTGACAAACATCGTATGTGTGATTCATGGTGCAATTCAAACGGGATCAAAAAAATATTTATCTCTCACCGTTGACTACCGTTCATATTTTGTCCGAAATAAGGTCCCATGGTGTCCACCGGAAGGGGCGGGACTTCACCTCTCTATACCCTCAGTTGTGCAGCCCTGCACGAAGCATGAACCAGCCTCACGAAACCCACTTGGTGGCACATTCACATTCAGTTTCACTATATGTAGAAGCTAGATTTCTGAAAAACAGTCAAGAGGTGATTTTTTTTCTGTTTCTGTAGACAGCACTCACTCAATTCAAGGGGTCTTCATTTCGTCTGATTTAAATTTCCAGAGGGAAACACCAAGGACGGGCCATCCCATCCCACCGCATCCTGCTTCTCATCTGACCTTTACCATTTTGTGTTCTTCTGAAATGCAAGTGAAGAATGTTAACTAGCTCTGTGCTCCTTTTTAAATGTGACCTTTCTTTTGAAGGAGGTCAAGGACAAGGAAGCGAGACTGTTTGGCCTTCAGAGAAGGTGAAACTTGTAGAAGGCTTAACTAACCCACATGTATTGTACCTCCCTCCATGCACCCACACGCCGTCTCATCCAAAGCTCAGTTTCTGTCACTGGCTGAGTCTGTAAGTCTCTCTCCCCTTATCTATCAGCCACTTCTTCCAACATATTTCATTGAAGTTGACAGGTTGGCTCACATATGTCTCTCAACTCGCCCTCAAAGCATGGTTAAGTAATTGGATAATGGACTTTTCCACTCAGCATCAACTCAGTTATGTTGCGGTCTGCGGCAGCATGTCTGGGAGTAAACTTTGAGTGGGAACTGGGGAGTCTTTGTACCGTGGGGTTTGTATGAAAATTTTATAGCTGCATTTTTATCATATTTGGGAACATTTTTGTAATCCGTGATTATCAGTTTTGTAGGAGGGGGAGCAGTCATAAGACACGGTTGTCTTTAAGTTATTAAAAACAGTTTAAAATTAAGCAAATGTTTCGGTTTCAATCGGTTTGTGTGTGTGTGTTCGCAGAGTTGAGAGATAATGTAGCTGCTGTCTTCTTTACTGTGTTTGTGTGTCTCTCACACAAATGTCCGTCACTTTGTAATCTGATGATGTTTCATCCACCGTTTGTAATCTCTATTGTATATTATGGCTGTCCAAATATGTAGAGATGAAAGATTTTTAGAGCAGTAGAAACTTTTATTTTTCACTCTTTGAACCAGCAACTAAGCCCGCCTGTATATTTTAACTATTTTTTTTTTCTTCTCTTTAATTGAAGTGAACTCTACATTTTAGGTGAAATTGCCCTTTATATTAAAAGTGCTGCATATTGTGAGCATAAAGGTATTGAACGGGGGTAGAGTGACGCAGTTAACTCTTGTAAAGAGTTCTTCTTTTTTTTGTAAGAAACCAACCAGTTCAACATAACTTCTATATTGACATTGCATTTCTTGTATTATTTATTCATATCAATGAAAAGTTCTCAGTTTTTTTTAGTAATGTCGAGGAAACGTAACTGCAGATAAAAAGTACTCTATGTTTTTAACTGATTGTGGCAACTCCGAAGAGATTCTCTTTTGTACTTGATAGGACATTTCATCCTAGATAATAAAGTAATGTTTTTGACACCAGTTTTCAAGAGTTTTGTTTGATTGTCTCAGCTCATCGCAGCTTATCTTCTTACCTCAACATATCACAGTTTGTTGTGCATTGTATTATTATACAGCTCTTGCACATTCCTTGCATTATGTTTATATTAGGGCTGTCAAAGTTAACGCGATAACAACGCATTAACGCAAATTGTTTCAATGCATTAAAACAACTTGCGATTTTTAGGTTGTAGCGGGCTCAGTTTTAAAGAGTGAAGATACTGGCATCATATGAAACCATGTCATACTAGCTCGTCACGAAGGAGGTTAAATAACGCTCCAAACTTAATCTAAATTTTTGCGATGAAAAACTGTATGTTTGGGGCAAGTCATAGTCAAGTCAGCACACTGACACACTGACAGCTGTTGTTGCCTGTTGGGCTTGAGTTTGCCATGTTATGATTTGAGCAATTTTTTTATGCTAAATGCAGTACCTGTGAGGGTTTCTGGACAATATTTGTCATTGTTTTGTGTTGTTAATTGATTTCAAATAAGAAATATATCCATACATTTGCATAAAGCAGCATATTTGCCCATTCCCATGTTGATAAGAGTATTAAATACTTGACAAATCTCCCTTTAAGGTACATATTGAACAGATTAAAAATGTGCAATTAATTTGCAATTAATCAGTAGTATGTATCTTTTGGGACGCACTGAGCAGTAATTTACGTCGTCACTTCCTGAGAGCCGGTTGGAGACGTGTAACCATGGTAACCCGTGCCAACCTCATGTGACCAAAACTACGGTTTGTGAGAATCAAAGTCTGAATTCATTTAAAATATATATTACGCCTAGCGAAGTGAAATCTTATACTTACACTTAAATTGTAGCGTTATTGGCTAAGCAGAGCTGTCCGTGAACGTCTGTTATGAACGTTGTCATTACCACCACATTGCATTGTGGGATATTTATGCCGCCGTAGTGTCCAGCGTTGCATACAGTAATATTTCACCAGAAATAGTATGCAATTTGTTTACTATTGGTCTCATACTAAGGTTTCAGACATATTAAAAAATCTCACATACTGTTTTAGTGTATTAAATAGCACGTTAGAGTGGAATTTCGGATACAGCCATCTGTTTTGTCAGTGTTGAAGAAATGACCTGGCATCTATTTTTTTATAGAGTTAAGGTAGTTATGTAAAATAGACAAATTATGAGGCTTAAGTGAGATGTATAATTGAACATCGTCTGCATAACGTCGATAGGAGATACCTTTAAAATGACGTATTATGGAGCGTCCTCGTGGCTTAGGGGTTAAGACCCCTACCATGAACTGCTACGTGCCTGATTCAAGTTTTGTCTCTCATTTCCTGTCAATTCTGTCTTTAATTTAAAAAAAAAAAAAGACCAAAAATGCCCCAAAATGACTTATTATCTGCCCAACAAGTCTAGTTTTAAGGCCTATTGTTTAAAATATACATGGATATTTATATTCATGTATGTAGCCTATAAAACAATGTAAGCACATTATATACAATGTGCTTACATGGTGCATTTTATGACATCAATTTGTGCTTAATCAAGTAACAACAAACTAATTACTATCCGATACCGACACAATGCACAGAGACCGGGAGAAACAGGGGGTTCAGTCGGGGCCCATTTTTTCCCCGGGGCCCTCTTAGTGAGTTAATCCGGCCCTAAACGGCGAGTTCAATCTTCTTAACTCTTGTCAATTATCTGGAGCTTTATCAGAGAAGTGCGTGTACTTGTGAGTGCTGAAGGACAAGGTCGTGACCTCCGATACACTTCTACAATCTCTTCCTGTGATCAAATTACCAACATGACACATAAAAGCCACCTCCACAGGGTTGACCTTTCACCTCTCCTCTCACACCCTTCTCTCCCCCCCCCCCACCTCCCCCGCCTCCCTCTCTTCACTCCCAACACTCAAACCGCTAAATGAATCCAGAGGCTCGCACGGACGCTGCGAACGCCGCAGATGGCCACAAGCCCCAAGTGGTTTCAATCCACCACCAACACCCTCGTCTCTTTCTCTCACTCTCCCCCCTTGTGGCTTGGGGGCTATCACACAGGAAGAGATATTTCCCACCTCTCCCTCCTCCTCCTCCTCCTTTACATCCTCTGCGATGAGGAATGTCCTCCCGCTGCGATAGTAGCCAAAGATGTGGAGCAGGCTCCTGTTTCCTGCCCGCCTGCATCTGTTCCCTCCAGCGCTGATCCCAGATAGAGGCTTCCTCGAGCCTGGGAACCGACCGCCCGAGCTGACAGACGGGACAGAGGGGGAGAAAAGAGGCTTAGCCCTGCCTGCCTCCACGTCCAAGTTCCCAAGTCAGTCTCTCCTCCCGGAGGCCAGACAGAGAGACCATGGTTGTTAAACTCTAATTAGAGTGTCTTACTTTGGGGGCTCCTTCCCATGCAATCAAACATAATGTGCATCAATGTTTCGGTCAGTGAGTAGATGTATGTGATAGCTTGAGTAGACAAATAAATTCCTCACGGGGTCGTTTGGTACAAAACAAATACACATTTTTATTGGGTTCATGTATAGTAAAGCAATGTAAGCGTTCAGTGCAAGTTTTCCCTTTCATGAGCTCAGGGATTTCTGATTAAATAAGAAGCTATCCCTTTAGAAAGACAGACACCCTCCTCTCCTGCTTCAATCCCCTCACTGTGTCATTTGACTTCTTTATGTCTCCTCCACCTTGCCTCTGTCTCTTTCTTTCTCTGATCCTGCCTAAATACTTTAAATACCTGCTTCTTTTTTTTTTCAGCTTTGGCCCGTGTTTGTGTGTAAGCAAAAAAACAAGAGACATCCCCAACGGTGGAGCTGTGACGGAGGCACTTTTCCGAGTCATGTGTCCAGGTGCGGAGAGGATCAGATTGCTATGATTAGATTTATGGCTTACTCCCTACAACAACACCCCCCCTCCTCATTCAGCAAGGCCCCTTTTGATGTCCCTGTCTACTGGGGCAGATATTTCATCGTGGACACATAATTAAAGTTAGGAAAATAAGCCGCTCTCATGACAAGCAAAGGTCCTGTGCTCTCTCCCTCCTTTTTCGTCCTCCTCCTCCTCCACTGGGGTTTGTTACTGCTTTTTCAGGCCCTTCATTCCCTCCCTTTGGTCCCTGTTACAATAATAGTGCATTTCCTGCTCACCAATTACAACCACAGTGACAACATGCACGGGATCGAGTGTTACAAAACAATACTATTCGGTGCAATACAACATTTTGCATTCATATCCATTTAGAAGCATCATCAATTAATCAAAGGAATCAACATGATTAATTCAAATGTTGGGTTTGTACAGTGAGATCCAAGGTTTCTACAGGTCCTAAAATGCACTAAACAACTGCCATTATTTTTGAAAAGCCTGTATGTTAGTATGGAAAATAAATCTTCAATATCATGTAAACGTTGTTTTCTGGTTGCTTGGATTATAGTGGGAATAAAGAGGCTGGATCTGACTTTGGCTTGCTAAATGCACGTGAAATAAAACAGAAACACGTCATGGTGAATGCTGGTGCAAGATGATAAAATATACCCATTCTATAAACTTATTTTCGTAGCTAAATGTTCTTCAGATGAGCCAAATTTCCCTTTAAAAGTGATTATGTCTAGAAGGTAACCCACAATTTGGGAAACTGGTTAATGTTAGGCATTGACCTTGAATAGTTAAGGTCAGGAAATTACCTTGAATGGTCAAGGTTAGGAAATGACCTTGAATGGTTAAGGTTAGGCTTTGACCTCAAATAGTTAAGGTTAGGCATTGACCTCAATTTTTTAAGGTTAGGCATTGACCTTGAATAGTTAAAGTTAGGCTTTGACCTTGAATAGTTAAGGTGAGGCATTGACCTCAAATGGTTATGGTTAGGCATTGACCTTGAATAGTTAAGGTTAGGCTTTGACCTCGAATGGTTAAGGTTAGACATTGACCTTGAATAGTTAAGATTAGGCTTTGACCTCGAATGGTTAAAGTTAGGCTTTGACCTCGAATGGTTAAGGTTAGGCTTTGACCTTGAATGGTCAAGGTTAGCATAGGTTGTCGGGCAGCGAGTCACGCAAGAGTTTTTGCACGTTTTTTCAACTTTTCGCAATGGCTTACCTTCTTGACACAACCTTTAAAAAAGAGCCAGTTTAGTAACTTTTTACTTTAGGGACTTCATGAGCCAGCCATGAATGAATGAGGAGTTTGAGTGGAGTTGCTATTTTGAGAAAATAATAGTGGGAACACCCTCGTTTGATGCCCCAAACGTTACAAAATGATGTGTAAAGTCCATTTAATTGAAGCTGCTTGTGTTTTTCTATCAAAGAGACAACAAGTCAGTACTTCAGGAGCTTTACAGAGGGGTAAAAAAAGATGAACCAGGATTATCATAGCAGTCCATGTGAAAATAAATCCATGCCTTCCGCAAAATGTCTTCCGTCTTGCACAATACTGAGGGGTTGGTTATGATCAGTTCAGGTAAGCTGCAGTGTCTCTTCCCCTGCAGCAGGAGGCGATAGTCTCTTCTCTCTGGTTCACCTACACCTGGAGCGGGTGGCCTCCAGGGCTTTCTGGTGCCTCCGTTTGTTGAACCTCTTGACGTAGTTGTTGCTGCGCAGGAGGCCGTCTCCGGGCTTCAGTTTACCCCCCAGTAGGTTCAGGAGGTCACTGGGAAGATGGCGCCGCCGGTGGTAGATCTGGCCCATTATGATGTATCTGGTCCCTTAGGAACAAATAGGGGAAATGTTGAAGTGACTGGGAGAAACCTCAGGAAAACAGGATTCCCACACAAGAATACTTTGGTGGAAAGTTGTTATAGACTTCTTAATTTATGGTTCTTGACCATAGACTGTATATAAAGATGGACGACATGACAGCTCTCAAAAAGTGAAGCCAAAACATCTCGATTGCCCCCTGGTGGCTGGCTGCAGTATAGGTCCTCCATGTTAGCGGGGGGGACATGGGCCAAACTAAAAAGTCAGATACATTTTTCCCAAAGATGGTTTCTGTCATTTTAGGTAGTTCTTATCATACTGATGTATGTTCAAGAGTTAATTTTTCTGATAAGTTTGGTTTTAATTAGTTATTTGATGCTATAAAAGGGGGTGAGAGGTCATGATTGGCAGGTGGGATTGGCAGCTGCTCTTAAGTGAAGTGGTCGCGCAGCCGGAAGCTCGGGACTTGTACGAGAGAGGAGATGTAACTTCAACTTTCCATAACCGTCACCAGTCTGTGTAATAGAACATATAACATGTAGTTATAGCGATATTATGGTTAGTTGTTGTGTCTTTCTAGCCAAACAGTTACCGTGGTGCTAACGTATCAGCTAGGTGACTCACGCTAGCAAGCTGCTAGACCGTGCTTGGCCCGTGATTGACTCAGGCGGGAACTTGATACCGCGGCTCCAAGGCCCCCGAACACTACTGCTCAGACTCTGGCTCCAAATGACGTCAAAAACTCAAGATGGCAGCTCCCATGTCCAGGACATTTTGGCATCACTTTTGTACAGTGGGAGGAAGTGGAGACGCGTCGTCCGTCTTTATATACAGTCTATGGTCTTGACACTCATATGTCCCATAATATACAACTTCTGTCTTAAATCTGATCTTGAGTATCAATCTGAGAATATTTTTTTTATTCTTTAATAAACCGCTCAATGAATAACAACGATGCGTTATACTTCAATAGGTACACTTTCACAGTTTGTTTTACTAATCTAAACTGTTGTTCATATCCGATTCTTTTGTTTTTTGAGGCCTCTGAGCGACCCTGCTGCACTCACCCAGTTTGATGTCAGGGCAGGGTTTGCTGCACTTGTAGGTGTCCAGGACCAGAAGGCGGACTTTGAAGAAAAAGCTGTCTGGGGTCACATAGAGACGACTCATCTTGTAGAAGCCGTCACTGCTCACCATCAGTGTAATGAGGCGAATTCCTTTACGCAACACGTCAATGTCGTGAACTATCCCGTTGACAGCTGTTAAAGAGACATGACAAACATCACATGTCAAAATGTTGGAAATTCATACCTACATACAGTGTTGTAAAGGAACCTTTGGGAAGTATGTTTATTTGCTTTCTTGCCATCTTGAGTGAGATGAAAAATACCACTCTTATGTTTGTCCAGTAAATATGAAGCTACAGCCAGTGGCTGGTTAGCTTAGCTAAAACAAGGTTAAACAAACAAGATGTAACTTGTTAGTTAATTGGTGAGCTTTAAACGTGCTGGTAGTCAGACTTTTGTTAGTTTTGGACAGAGCCAGGTTAGCTGTTTTCCAGTCTTAAAGGACTAGTGTGTAACATTTCGGGGGATCTATTGGCAGAAATGGAATATAATATTCATAATTATGTTTTCATTAATGTATAATCACCTGAAACTAAGAATCGTTGTGTTTTCGTTAGCTTAGATGAGCCGTTTATATCTACATAGGGAGCGGGTCCTCTTCACGGAGTCCGCCATGTTGCTCCGGCATGTTTCTACAGTAGCCCAGAACGGACAAATCAAACTCTGGCTCTAGAGAGAGCCTCTCACGTTTTTATGTTACCTGAAGGCCACCGTAGTTCTCCGACACGCTTGTGAAACTGCGGTAACGTGAGCTGCAGAGTGCAAAATCGTGTACCGCCAGCCACCGTCTGACTTCCGTTTGCTCCTAAAGCAGTGTTATTATGGCAAGAATGGCCTCTGAGCGAGGCGGTTTGGCACTCAGCTGCTCACGTTAGCGCAGTCTTTGAAAGGGAGGAGTGAGCGGAGGGGAACTCAGTTGGTTGCAATCTGCAACCACACCACTAGATGCCGCCAGATACTACACAGCGTGCCTTTATTGTAAAGCTAAGCTAACCGTCTGCTGGCTGTAGCTTCATATTGTACATAGAAGAGGGTGGTATCAATCTTCCCAATCCAAAAATGTTGAACTATTCCTTTAAACTGTTACTTATAGTCTCAAAATTCACTGCCACAGCTATGCATACAGTAGTTTATTATCAAAACCTACATTTTAAGCAAGTAATTGATTAGTTAATTACAACCTCCATAAAGCCAGGGATGTGTTCAAAATGATCAGGGATGTTAATTATTTGAAAGGACCGATCAGTACCAAAATATTGAAGTTGCCTCTTAAACTATTCCTGCATTTTACTTTTGTTTTTCTACCTTTGACAAACTCTATCTTTGTCTCTGCCTGGGTACATACCAAACTCACTGTAGCAGTAATACTCTCTCTCCTCCTTCTCCTTCCTGCACTCGCTCATGCAGAAGGCATCATGTGTGAAGTCGGACTCTGTGGAGGAGAAGACAAACAGAGGACAGGATGGAGGGATGAGGAAAAGAGAGAGTGACTGTCTGCTTGCCATGCCCGTACGGAGCCAGACTCTCATTCCAGCGTCATTAGAAAAAGAACAAGGTTGTCATTACAAAACCCAGGCGTCGCATTCCTCCACATGGGACTGGAGGAGGCGGCCTGTGTGATGGGATATTACATTTTCCATCTTAATTACAATATCAGGACCTTCTCACTTGCTCTGCGTCAGTTGCATTACAACCTCACTGCACACAAAGGAGCCAGATTTGAGGGAAGTGGTTGTAATTAGTGGTGGGGGATGTTCACTAACTACCAGTGGAAGGGTTCAAATCATCACTGTCATTATCACTCTTTGAGTGAACTCTATGAACTCTGTGCATGATATTACTGCATGACTGACTTATTTCCACAGAAGTATAAACAATTTTTTTTATATTTTTAGGTATTTTATGGGGTATTTTGTAGCCTTTATTAGACAGGAGACAGTGGAGAGTGACAGGAAATGTGGGAACAGAGATGAGGGATGACATACAGCAAAGGCTGGACTCTCAAACCAGGGACATTTGCAATAGAGAGCTTAAGTCCCGCCCCTTCCGGTGGACCACCATGGGACCTTATTTCAGAAAAAATATGAAGATCCTGTTTGAATTGCGCCATGAATCACACATATGATGTTTGTCAATTTAAAACATAATTTTACAAGTCAAGAAAGTCTCAGTTTGTTGTAAAACTGTTGAAGTATCAGACTGTGAAAATACATAATAAGAAAGACGACACACCCAAAAGTCGCGTTAGTGACGTCTCTCTGAAGCTACGATTCCTGTGTTTCGTAATGGAATGCAACGGTTCTCACTCGTTCTTTCACTTCCCGGCTAATAAAAAGACCAGGAGTCGCTGGATAAAACATTTGTTTGTATTCATTTGTGTGTGGTCATAGCTACGTTAGCTTGCTGGCTTGTTTTGTGGTGACGTATATTGTGCGAGACAAGAGATGTAGTTCACTGAGCGGTTTCACACAAAACTAAATGATACTACGACAAACTGAGACTTTCTTGACTTGCAAAATTATGTTTTGAATTGACAAACATCATATATGTGATTTGTGGCACAATTCAAACGGGATCAAAAAAATATTTATTTCTCTCCGTTGACTACCGTTCATATTTTTTCTAAAATAAGGTCCCATGGTGGTTCACCTGAGGGGGCGTGACTTAGGCTCTCTATGACATAGTCAGTATGTTAAACCCATAAGCCACCAGGATGCACCAAACAATTTGGCTTTTGAGCATTTTTTTCCTTTTTGTTCAAAGGTATTCTGTTAATGTTAAAGTTAAAGAGGACATATCATGCTCATTTCCAGGTTCATACTTGTATTTTGGGTTTCTACTAGAACATGTTTATATGTTTTAATGTTCAAAAAACACATTATTTTTCTCATACTGCCTGTCTGAATACCTGTATTCACCCTCTGTCTGAAACGCTCCGTTTTAGCGCCTGTCTCTTTAAGACCCCCCTCTGATTGGCTTGGGAGTTTATATTCTAATGAGCCTGCATGTGACATAGGAAGGGGAGCCAGATCTGAATGGCTTGTTGAACCACGTTTTCTGATCTAGGCAGCCCACAAAAAAACTGATAGGGTTGTCTTATTTCACAGTTTGTGCGTTGGAAGGCACTCCAGATACCCAAATGTATGTACACAAGCACTGCAAAAGTGAGTTTGTCATAATAGGTCCCCTTTAAGTCCAAATGCAAGTTTGTTTTTTTCATTCAGTGACTAATACAAAAATGTTGTAATTGGTTTAAGTCATTTGTCACAGTGATTGTGTCATATTTTAAAGGTTATTACTGGTAATACATATTGTGATAATGAGCATCAAAGATTTTTCCAGATGGCTAAACTCTAACATAATTTCAATCTTTTGAAAAAATCCCAAAAGGGGAGTTTAAACAATCAAAGATGCTGTTATGTGGACAACTCTATCAATACAAAGGTCACCTCAAAGGTCAGGACACAACAAATCCTCCCATACCTCGCCTCAGGATGTCGAACTGGTAAAGCAGGCTGGAGGAGCGCCGGTTGAAGATGACTGGCGGGCGGCTGTTGTTCCGGGTCGCTGCACCGATACCAGACTGATAGAAGCTGGACTTCCCCGGCCGGTTCTCCTCTGGGTCCAGCCGTCGGTTGGGGGGATCCCTGCGTGGGGAAGGGGCCGGTTGGTGTGGCAGCTGGGCCTGAGGCTGTGTGTGTGGTGGACCTCTGGGTCTCGAGTTGGGGTGTCCGTCTGGTTCACTCTGCTGAGGAGGACTGATGTTGGACTGGGTGTCCTGGTTGGTTTTCTGCACCGTGCGGTTGGTGGCAGCAGCTGTGGCTCCTGTCAGCGGGGTTTTGGGAAGTAGACCAGCAACTTCTCCTCTGGTTTTCTCGCTGTTGTGCTCCACCAGACGGTCGCTCTTGGGGCCCTTTTTGCTCTTGTTGTGGGGCCCATGGTGGCGAGGGATGGGGGCCAGGTCACTGTGCTTTGGCCAGACAGCAGAGGGTAGAGGATGGAGGGTGAATTTGGACTCGCCGCTCTTGCTGCTCTTCTCTAGAAGCTCGTTGATGGGCAGGGAGGGCTCTTTAACCACCGTCCGACTTTGGTTGCTCGGAGCTGGATCCAGAAAGCTGGTCTGACCCTTTTCTATCAGGGTGTACAGCTCTGGGTTGACACAAACAAAACGTTGTACTTCAGTTGTACATTTCCTTTAATTTCATATGGTGTGTTAATGTAATTTCAAAGCTCCTCTACTCGTACAGTAAGCTACAACAATGGATTAATTTAATTTACATAATAACTGTAGATGCTCCTTGAAACTTTAGGATCTTTAACCAATAAAGTGTGACAAATAGTACATCAATTAGAGGTTTATCAGTAACTTTCATCGTGGGAACTTGACACTTTATTCCACAGTATGACACTCACTAACCTTAGCATGAGTGGGTTGGAAATGTCTAACTTGATAGAGAATCTACAATTCAGATTATAAAATTAACCAAACCATAAAAGTCCCCAATCCATCAAAGTTATGAAATGATGCCAACTATTACTCACTTAGCGTTTTATCTAAATCACATTATATACTTGTGGCCTAATATTTCCTCATGGAAATTACGCAGACAAAATTGCCTCAGATCATTGCACGTTTTTGTTTTTATTTTATTTATATATATATTTTGACAGATAACAGAATAACACTGATGTAATTTTGGTGAGATCCAAGGCTTCACATCCAGAACAATAAATAATAAATTACAACAGAGCATGCTGAAATTAAACTTCTACAATTACATTAAAAAGAAGGCAACATGTCAAGATTTTCTTCTAATAGGTAAAATAAAATCTGTTTTTTTTTCCAACACATAAGCTAAAAATGTACAAAACTATAAAAATGCAAAAAAAAAAAAAATTTTTAAAAGTGCACTCACCATTGACAATATGCTCCTCTGTCTTGTAAAGAGGAAACCGTAGAAACAAGAGAAACAGAATAATCCCAGTCATCCTGGATGCTCAGTGTGGACACACTTCAACGTCTGCTACAGAAGAGGGGATTCCTGGGAGTTTTATACCGCCGCTCAGGAATGAGATGGGATGGGGTGGAAAAGAGATGGTGGGACGTCCCTAACACAGAAGTAAACACTTTGGCATGACACTCCTTTCATTCATAAATGGATTTTTAACAGACTCCCATTGTTGTTCACAATATAAGAGGGGAAATGTGTAGATATTCTCTGTTATTAACCAAGTATGCATGTATGTAAAACTATAGGGCTAGGTTTACCTTCAGGTATCTGGTGTACAACAGATTATTCAAAATATTCTGTATTGATTGTTTTTTTTGGGGATATTTTGGTGGACAATATAGGCTAAAATACCCTCCACTTCAGGGAAAGTGATAGCAACTACTCAGCTAACAGTGAGGTGGAGGTGGAGGTGATGGTGTACCTGGGTGTATTTACTATCAATGAGTCTTCACTATCCTCTGGTGGCCACAGTGAAGAACTGCAACACCATTAAATTAGTCAAATTAGCATCTTTCCAAACTAAAGCAATCTGATAAGAACACAAATGTATGGAGGACCACAAGAGTCACGTGAATAGTAATAAAGCATTTAATTGATTGATAACTAATTGTGCAACAAAAATAGGCAATAATAAAGCTGTTTACAGATGTATTTATTAACCTATGAATGAATGGACTAAATTACAAAGTAAGTCATTATTTTACATTTTAATTGGCAATAAAAAGAAGAATTATAAAAAGAATTTACTCATTTAATATGAATCCATCAATAAATAGAAAAAAGATAATAAATAAAAAGGGATTTACAAAAACACCATAAAATAGTCAATAAGTACATCATTTAAAAAATACATGAATGAATTCATAAATAAATAATGGAATTTCAAATTCTATTTGAAAATGCAGTTTAAAAAGAGTAATAAATAACTGGATGCACTAATTGAATTAAGAATACAGGTTTTAATTTAGGCATTTAAAAGGACAACTTCTTTTCTCATTTGCATTTCCCTGCTGCTTTTACTAAATGTATTAGCTATTGTGAGTCATTTAGCTTCTTCATTTAGCCTCTGCAATTAGTCCATTTATTCACAGATTAATAAATACATTTGTAAACAAATTTATTAATTCAATTCAATTCAATTTATTTTTATATAGCGTCAAATCATAACAGAAGTTATCTCGAGACGCTTGCAAAAAATGCCTATTTTTATTGTACAATTAGTTTATTTATCAATTAAATGCTCTATTACTATTTACGTGACTCTTGTGATCCTCCATACAAATGAACATGAAATTAGACATTGTTCAGTTGTGGTCATAGTTTTTTAATTCTTTATTACATGTTTATAAAAACATACGGTGGAGCAGTCAGAAAAAACATACATTTTATACACAGTTGATCTTATATTTCCATTTTCAACATTATGCTAATATCAGACAAATGGCTGCATACAGAGGCAGAGACGGTGTAGAAATAAATTGCATTAGTTATAATAAAAAATAGAGAAAGAATTGACAGTGACGTGCTGCACAATGTCTTCCAGATGAGTGGCAGTTTTTGTGCTTTTGTGTTACAGACATTTGCGTTTATGCATTTAGATTTCTTGTATTCTAGCTACATTATATACAATTCAAATTGCAATTTGTATGTAGTCAGATCAGTCTCAATAATCAATGAGTCAATGAATCCACACAGAAGGATTCACAAACGTATTTTGTGATTTATACATAAATACATAAAAATATTTTTCAATGCACACAAAAATAGTTATGGTTATATATAAATGTAAAAAAAATCCATAAGGTTCACAAATAATTCTTGTTTTAATTGCTATATTATTTTTTTTGTTTTCTTTTTTTTGTCTTCCAGATGAGCGGCAGTTTTTATGCTTTTGTTGTTTGCTTAGATTAGATTTATTGTTTTCTAATTATAAAAATAATTTTCAAATTAAATATGAATCCATCAATAAATAGTTCAAACCAAAAAAAGAGATTTACAAAAACACCATAAAACAGTCAATAAGCACATAATTTAAAAATACATGAATGAATTCATAAATAAATAATAGAATTTAAAATTCTATTTGAAAATGCAGTTTAAAAAGAGTCTTCCAGTTGTGTTTTTGTGCTTTTGTGTGACAGACATTTGCTTAGATTAGATTTATTGTTTTCTAGCTACAATATATTCAACTCAAATATCAGTAATTGTGTCTGCTCTTATTTGCAGAATAGGGGATTAATGCAGAAGGATTCACAAACGTTTTTTGTGATTTATAAATAAATACACAAAAATAATTTTCAATGCACACAAAAATAGTTATGGTTGCATACAAATGTCAAAAAATATCCATAAGATTCACAAATATTTCTTGTTTTAATTACTATATCATATTTCTTGTTTCTTTTTTTTTTGTCTTCCAGATGAGCAGCAGTTTTTGTGCTTTTGTGTTTTGCTTAGATTAGATTTTTGTTTTCTAGCTACAATATATTCAACTCAAATATCAGTAATTGTGTCTGCTCTTAATTGCAGAATAGGGGATTAATGCGGATTGAATGATTCTCTATCCGATTTAATGCAGTATGGACCAATTAATGATTTCAATATTTACCCAGACATCCAGATCACTTGTATTTAAACCCTGAAAAGGAGCTAAATGCGACCCAGATGGGACTCGAACCCACAATCCCCAGCTCCGGAGGCTGATGCCTTATCCATTAGGCCACTGGGTCATTACGTAGTTATATGTGGAAAACAACCTTTATGAAAATGAAAGATTGAATCACAAACAAGCGATAGGGTGTGTATTCAAGCATTTAAACTTCCAACTACACACTGTTATGTAAAGAAAATGTTACACACGGTATGGTAGGTATTTCAGACATGGCCGCAGTGTTCCACACAATGAAAACACAATATATAATTGAAATCTCGCGATACTAAACATCGGTTGCCTTTGACAACGGCTGTGTTGTCTGAAGCGCTTTTTTTTTTTTAAACCATAGGTTTAGGGGGGAGGGGCTTGTAGGTCAACCGACCAATCAGAACGCAGGAAAAAACAGGGCCGTATATAAATGACGTCACGTCTAAAGGAAAAGAGAAATCTCTAAGGTAAGCACGTTGCTGTGCGCATGCTGTTACAGTTTAAACTAACGTTCTATAACGGTAGTTAACGGTTTATGGTGTTTGTTTTTGATTAATAATTTGAGTATATTTTGTCGTGGTTTCCTATGAATTTCAGCGGGTTGTGGGTGTTTGGTTTTTAAGGCTCCGTGTACGACGACGAGCCACATGGTGTTAGATAACCGGCCTCTCAAGACAAGCCGCCAGTTAACAGCTAGATAGCTAACAAGCTAACCCAAAGGACGGCAGTTGAAAGCAGCCGTTGGTTTTAACCGTTTTTTTAACCGTTTAAACCGTTGTTTTTCAAACAGGGAGTGTCTATAAAACGTTTTGGAATCGAGTGTCTTGTTCCAACGGTCAGGAATGTCAGCTGGCGACGACAACGGAGCTCGACTCACCCAGTTCAAAAACAAAGGGAAAGATGTCAATGTAAGTAACAAGACACCATTAGAAACATAAATTATGTAGCTAATAATCGTAATAAATGTGGTCTTATGTATTTTTGTATATGGGTGTCTGTCTTCAGGAGCTAAGGCGCAGGAGAGCGGAAGTCAACATGGAGCTACGTAAAGCAAAGAAGGATGATCAGATCCTGAAGAGGAGAAACGTTGAGAGCCTTCTGGACGAGCCAACGTCTCCTTTCCAAGAGGCAGATCCCAACGCACAGGTAAAGACTAGACTACTGCCTCTGTCGCACACTAGCTAGCTATTTGACTTAGCTGGGGAGACAAGTAAACAGGACATCCATGTGTTTTCCATGTCTGACACATTTGACTATATAATTTAGTTAGCTATGAATGAGCTCAAACAGCCTCCATGACAGGTGTTACAACGAAATCTGTGACCAGTGTTACCAGATCTTAAGAGAGAAACAAGCAACCAGGGCTATAGAAACAAGCCCAAAAGAAGCACCCCCCCAAAAAATAACAGCCCAAAACAAGCACCCTTACCTACCTACCACAATATGAGAGACAGGCGGCCACTTGATCACTTCATATACTGTATATGTATGAATTTATTTTGCAATGCATTGCATCCATCAAACTGTATAACACCTCTCTAGGGAGGGGGGGGGGGACAAAGGAGGACGGTCTGCAGGACACATAATAATGGTAAATGGACTTGCATTTATACAGCGCTTTTCTAGTCTTCCGACCACTCAAAGCGCTTTACACTACATACGATACGATACCATACAACTTTATTGTCAGTTTGCACTGAAATTCATTTTGCATCCATAGGCAGCTCAGTTTGAGAAAATGTACACATACAATAGACACACTGTTACCATAAACAGACAGACAAGTGAGACCCATCAGACGTAAAAAAAATACATGTCAGCATTCACACACTGATGGCAGAGGCTGCTAAGGTGCCAACTTTGCCCATCAGGATCTAATCTAAATACTCATTCACACACCGATGGCTATGCCTTCAATTTGGGGTTAAGTGTCTTGCTCAAGGACACATCGACATGTGACCCGGAGCAGCCGGGGATCGAACCACCGACCTTCCGATTGGTGGACAACCTGCCAGCCCCACAATAATGCACACAGTGCACTTGCATAGACTAGGCTACTGGAGTTACCCTGCACTATACTCATTTTTAACAGTCTCTTCTGAACTATATTCACTTTTTTAATAGTCGTGTATCACAGCTGTTACCCTGCACTATATTCAGTTTTAACAGTTTTCTTCACCTCCTTGTATTTTTATATCTGGTATTTTTTTTAGTACTTTGTACTTTGCACTACTAACTTTTTTACTGCCTTTTTACTATCATATTTTGCACTATGGAACTGTGATGCTGGAAACTTTAATTTCCCTCGGGATCAATAAAGTTACTATCTATCTACCACAATATGAGAGACAGGCGGCCTCTTGATCCCTTCATATACTGTATATGTATGAATTTATTTTGGATTGCATGCAATTCATTTTTGCATTGCATTGCATTTTTGAATACATTTTGTAGCTGACAACTTTACATTTTTCTTGTCAACTAAACTTAAAGTAGTAGAACATTTTCTTTCTGCGTTGCACAGAGAGAGAAATGGGAAATAAGAATAAGAATATTTTTTACAATTGAACTGAATTGTCCCGATCCTGGGCTGCACGGTGGTAAGAGGGTCGCAGGTTCGAATCCAGCTTGGGTCCCTTCTGTGTGGAGTTTGCATGTTCTCCCCGTGTTAGCGTGGGTTTCCTCCGGATTCTCCGGCTTCCTCCCACAGTCCAAAGACATGCAGGTTAGGTTAATTTTTGACTCTAAATTGCATGTGGATGTGAATGTGAGAGTGGATGGTTGTCTGTCTCTATGTGTCAGCCCTGTGATAGTCTGGCGACCTGTCCAGGATGTACCCCGCCTTCGCCCCAATGCCAGCTGGGATCGACTCCAGCTCCCCGTGACCCTGAATGGGATAAGCGATTACAGATAATGGATGGATGTCCCGGTCCTGTAACCCTGACCTAAACAGGTTCCAGTGACTGTTGAGGGTTATTTTTAGCTTCTCTTTGAGCCAGGTTTACTGGGCAGATAATTAATCTGCTTGTGTGTTTCTGTTCCCACAGCCTCCTCGGCACTGGTCTGTGGAGGAGATCGTAGGAGGTGTAAACAGCGAGAATGTAGATCATAAGCTGCAGGCCACGCAGGCAGCCAGGTAAAATCATTTTGAAAAGAACCTTGACTGATGAATTTTGCTGTGCTAATGTAATAAACTCCCATCATGTTACGGTGGCATTTTATGCTTACACACTATCCAGTAAGTCTACCACCACCAGTCTATTTTATTGTTTATATTCTATTCTAATTTGAATATATTTTGAATATCTGTGTGTATGTAGCGGAGCGGGGCTACAACTACATTTCATTGTGCAATCCTGTATTGTATAATGACAATAATAAATCCTTGAAGATGACAAGTGACATGGTGCACACATTTTTCCTTCAGTCTTTCATCAAAGTATCTCTCCTATGTATTATTCCTAAATCATGACGAGGTGTCCATCACACCTGGTTTCAAGCATATTCTTTTGTGGACTTGCTTGTTTTTCATTGAGTTGGAAAACAAATTTGTTCCCAAACCTGTTAAACATGATCACCTCGCCCAGCTTGTTATTACTCTAATGATATTTAACAAAAGCTACAAATTAACTTTCCTTGAAGTCATTTTCCTTTTTTTTTAACTCCCCAACTGTGTTTATTTTCTGGATATACAGGAGGCTCCTCTCCAGAGAAAAACATCCACCTATCGACAGCATCATTGCTGCCAGCCTCATCCCACGGTTTGTTAGTTTTCTGGCATTGTCTGAATGCCCCCCCATCCAATTTGAGGCAGCTTGGGCCCTGACCAACATCGCCTCAGGTACCTCAGACCAGACCTCCGCTGTAGTGGAAGGAGGGGCCATCCCAGCCTTCATCACCCTGGTGACATCACCCCACCCCCACATCAGCGAGCAGGCCATCTGGGCCCTGGGTAACATCGCAGGTACTGCATGCTGACGACACTCAACACTCAACACTCTTGTTTTAATTCTGTTGCTCCATTACTACACCCTGCACTGCTATGTTATTTGCCTAGATTGTTGTGATGGGAGGAGCTGTTGTTGTTATCGTGTGTATCTATGTGACTGTAGTTTTCATTTAGTTATGGTGCACTTTTTTCTGTTCCGATTGCTCTGCTGACAGTGCATGACTGTGAATGTCTATTCCCCCCCCTCCCCCCCTAATCTAGGTGATGGACCCAACTACAGAGACCTGGTGATCAAACATGGCGGTCTCCATCCACTCCTAGCCTTGCTGGCAGCCCCTGACCTGTCTGTGTTTCCTGTGAGTTTCCATCAAACATTATTACACTGCTAGTTTTAAGATACATTTTCATTTTACACAGTACTATGGCCCTGGTAAGCCCTAGCATGTTCTATTCAGATATATACATCCACATTGTTTAGGTCCAGTTGAGACGGACTGCTGTGCACGCTTGGCATTAAAATGTTTTTTTCGTTGTAGGCAAATCAACTGGATCAAGCTGATAGTAGATTTCTAATGTAGTTAATATTCTACAATATTGACTAGTCTGTCCTTAAGTGGAGTACATGTGTGCGTCTGTAGTAATATGTATCTCCTACCACATGAGAATCAGATCCCAATTCCTTTTCCATGTGTTTGCAGTTACACCTGTATTTAGAGCTGAACAACTCCTCAATAAGTTGCAGTGAGGACATGAATAACAGGTTTATGTTTTGCTGCTTAAAAGAGAAACAAAGAAACTTAACAAATATTTTAAAAATGTACGATCCACATTATAAATTTGGCATTAGTATGTATGGTAAGTATATTGTGTATTGTTTACAGTGACGTTTGATGCCAAATAGATTATGCATTGTAATAATGCCTAATATCTGTCGGTAAAAAACATTTTGTGCTGTATTTTTTTGTATTATTATTTTGTTTTGTCAGGATTGATAGCCTTTCTATGGTTTGGCTAATTGCTTATATACTTACAGACCCGGCCTATCTAAATATTAGTTAACCTGAGACATATTTTAGTGTCAACAAGGCTTATCAGTCTGGCATGTGGTGTGAAGCCATTTATTCCTGTTGAAAAGTTAATGCACAGTTGAGAAGCCCTCTACACACAGCGGACGTCCTTATTTGACTTTGCTTATGCACCTTGTTACTCAGTGATTTGACTGTACAGTCATTTACTGAGGTTAATCATCACAACGTACAAACTGCTCAAATAGCTCCCAGTGTAAAATTTTTACTCATCATTTATTTAAATAGCAGTTGTTAATAAAGATTTATTTATTCAAAGTCACTGACCGGTTTCATGTTTCGGTAAATACCCCGAAACCCTGACATAATTTTGTTTTAGAGAGAGCTAATGGTCAAGTTGAAAACTAAACTGATTCTGTTTGGAGATGGCAATCTCTTTGGAGAAGTCTTTGAATTACCTTGAGTCTTGTCAGTATCAGTTACTCAAACAACTATCATGTTATGACATGTCGATGCCGTAAAATAATATTTGTCTCTTAATCCACCATACCAGTCTGGCTACCTGCGCAATGTCACCTGGACGCTGTCCAACCTGTGTCGGAACAAGAACCCGGCCCCTCCTCTGTCGGCAGTGCAGCAGCTGCTTCCAGGCCTGGTGCGTCTCCTGCACCACGACGACAGGGAGATCCTGGCCGACACCTGTTGGGCCGTGTCCTACCTGACCGACGGCGCCAACGAGAGGATAGAGGTGGTGGTGCAGGCTGGCCTGGTGCCCCGACTGGTACAGCTGCTGGCCTGTGGGGAGCTCTCCATTGTGGTATGTGGTGTTGAGTTTTTTTTAGTCAAAAGGTTCTGTTATTTGTGTCATTTGAAACTGCAGTTAGTGCACTGTCTACAATGTTCATAGCTTCATCCATCAGCAGCAGCTGCTCTCTTGATTCTATTTCTGCAGTTATAACAGTGTTTGATGAAAGTCTTAGTGCCCCTTAATATAACTGCTTGTGCTCATTATATGGTCACAAATACCGTCACTCTTCCAAGATGTTACACTCATCCCACGCTATCCTCCATTTTTGTCTACATCCTCCTGTATCTTTTACTCAACAACAACAAAGTTGAAGAAAAACATTTTCTGTGTAGGTATTTTTTTTAAACTTCTGTTCCCGTTACTTCTCTTACATTTGTTCTAGAGATGCACCGATTGCAATTTTCTTAGCCGATTTCGATTTTTTTAAAAAGTTGGACCTGCCGATTCCAATTTTCTTTCTAAAAAAGTAATTGACAGCATACACAAACATTTTTTGCAACTTTTTCTTCCATTGAAAATTGAAATTCAATTGTATGCTCATAATAAAACATGTCTCACGCTGAAGAACTTCCACACCACTTCCATGTTGTGAGTGTGTGGCTGCGACGTAAAACCATCGTGTGTAAAAATTGGTCCGGCAAAAAATCAGATATGAGACTGATCTTGGCTGATCAACTGTCAACCGGCCGCTTTCGACCGGCGTCCGTTCGATAGGTTATATTCGTCATATACATACAGGTGCATGCATGAAATTTGACCTCTGCATTTAACCCATCCTTAGGAGAAGTGCGCTGCTCTAAAGCGCCCGGGGAGCAACGTGGGGTTCAGTGTCTCGAATTTGTACTCCTGCACGACTGGAACATCTTTCTTTTGGGTGTTGGCTGAGTGTTGGACAGGTTACTTTCACAAAGGCTCAAGTCTTGTGTGCAGTGAGATGTGAACCATTGTAACTGAAAATCATTGGTATTATCATCGTTAGTGGCTTCAGATAGATGTGTCAAATTGTAACGTTGACACACATAATTTATGTATCATATCCTACTCATTGTCATCCCCATCATCCCTTCTGTACTGTATATTATTCCTAAATGATGAACACTACAGATAATTGCTCTCCTTCACCTTCCAGACTCCAGCCCTGCGGTCACTTGGCAACATTGTGACTGGGACAGATGAGCAGACGCAGTGTGTGCTGAATTCAGGTGCCCTGGCGATGTTTCCCAACCTGCTGCGCCACCACAAGCCCAATATCCAGAAAGAGGCAGCCTGGACGCTGTCCAATATCACTGCTGGCAAGGAAACCCAGATCCAGGAGGTTGTGAATGCAGGCCTGATGCCCCTGCTGGTGGAGATCCTCCAACAGGTCAGAACACAAGAGCAGACAGAACATATAGCTGGCTTGTTTTAATAGTCCACATGTGATTAATTAAGTCATAATAACTCAAGTTATATTTTGTTGATCGGTGTGGGGAAAATTGTTGTTTCTTGAAACATGGACAGCTACAGTGCAGCACCTGGGCTCCAACTCCAGTTCTGAGACCAGAGTCTTCGAGTATTCCTAATGTCTAACATGGATACAAACATACATACATATACAGTATGTATATACTGCTAAATTTTTGCGATTCATTACGATTAACTATGGACAATCATTCGCTTAATCGCGATTAAATATTTGAATTGATTGACAGCCCTATAATTTATACATGATTTTTTTTTTCTTTCTCATTTTAATATAACCTGACCAGCACAGGCACTTGCCTTTTCCCCAACTTCGCTTTCTTACCTGCTGCAGATTATGCATGGTTTTCCTATTTTATGAACAAATATTTCTGAGGAACTAATATAATGATGAATTTGCGTTTATTCATGAAGGCTCATTTAGTATATCTTTGGTATCTCTAGTTTATCTCTATACTTTTCTCTGGCCTAAAACATCAGATGTCTTTTCTGTTTAGGGAGACTACAAGACTCAGAAGGAGGCAGTGTGGGCTGTTACCAACTATACCAGTGGTGGAACGGTTGAGCAAGTGGCCTTCCTGGTCCAATGCAATGTGCTGGAGCCTCTACTCAACCTGCTGACAGCAAAAGACAGCAAAATCATCTTGGTCATCCTGGATGCAATCTGCAATATTTTACAGGTATATTGCCAAGAGCCGGTTGCTATATTTGCATTGGAGTCTCTTCAATTCAGATTTTCTCAAGTTTGTCTTCTTGTGCAATCAAAATGCTGTGTGTCAAATAGATTTTACCTCCAACTGTTACTGTATAGCTTATCCATTCATCTCAGTGTAACTAGATGAATTTAAATATAAAGACTGCTGTTTTCACAGCACACCAAATCACTGGACTCAGAAATATATTTCTGATAAGATGTGATAAGGAAGACCCATTTTGAGTCCAACTTCTTCAGTTTTATTCATTATGTATGACCGGAGACGAGCTACTTGATGAGCGAACCTGAAAAAGTTGGTTACGAAATACATCTTTTCCATCCAAAAAAATTCTTATCTCGCAAAGAAATTCTAAATAATATCCAGAGATTTGGTTTGTGGTGAGACTTGAACTATTCTACTTGATTTGAAGTAAATTAGATAAGACATGAAAAACACTGGCAGGGTCCTTTTTAGACAATGAAGGATAACTAGTAAAATTGTGCAAAGGTTTTGGCAAGTGAAGAAAAATGTAAAAACCAACCAGTCATGCATAACGGATTACGGTCTGATGGAAGGCTACTGCCTTGAACTGCAAGAAAGAAAATAATTTAAATACATTTAAGATAAATTAGCTTTTACATGTGCTCTTGCATTCTCCTCTGACAGCAGACATTAGTTCTGAGGTCCCGAGGAAATGGCTATTAACGCTGTGGCTTTCTGAGATTAGGAAACATGAAGATTTGCAGAATTTAATCTCAGTCACATTATAGTCTGAATGACACAGATGGATTCTCGACAGTCACGGATTAAAATGGATGGTCACAGGTTCATCTTTTGGCGAGGTAACCATTAGTCTTACAGATTTTCCCCCCCCTTTCTCCACAGATGGCATACAAAGCTGGTGAGATTGAGAAATTGTGCTTAACGATTGAGGAGTTGGGTGGTTTGGACAAGATTGAGGCACTGCAGTCCCATGACAACGAAGCCGTCTACAAGTCCTCTGTCAACATCATAGACCGATTCTTCTCTGATGAGGTAAGTGTTACTGAAAACAGGGGTCCCTTCAGACTAGCAGCCACGCAGAAATCATGGTGAAATTTGGATAAATGAGTCCAGAGGATGGTTGAGATGACAACGACATGATCATTTCAATGATTGAAAACACCCATATAGATTTGCATACGAAGGCAACTTGCATTTCAAATTCTTGAATGACCACAGTGGCTTTTGAGGAGTTTAGACTTGATTTTCTTCTCTATCTTCTAGGATCTGCTTTTGTCTTTTTCATAATGTGCTGAATTTTCCAAGGACTTTGTCAAGGAATATTGCTCAGTGTGATTGGATAGTTTGTTACAGTTGTGATGCTAACCACATCCTTCAACAATTCAAGCAGAACACAAACATGGAAAGAATTAAACGATTGCCAGAAGAAGTATGACTACATTGTCAATTATATGACAGATTAAATGATTTGGCAGAGTGGCAGGAGTTACTTGTGTGGTTACTCCTCATGAATTACTGTTGCCAAAGCATAAATGTGGGGTGTGATGCAACAATACAGTAGCCTGAGCTAGATGTTGGCTGGTTTCTGCAGGTTTCTGTTTTGCTTTTCCTGGTAGTCGCTGACAAAATGATTTCAAAGTAAAACTTTCTGCTGCTTACATGATTTGTCTTTAATGTTACTCAATTCACAACAGATCCTTTAATGGCTGACAGAAATGGTCCTAGTCCACAGATTCTATCTTGATCTATGAAATGATCCCCAAAACACGCTAAGACTCGGTTAATCCTCCAATGCTTCTCTCCTCTTGTTCCTCTTGTCTTTCAGAATGAAGAAGATGAGTCTGTGGTTCCTGAAGCTGCTGGAGACTGTTATAACTTCCAGATCCCTGGAGACCAAAGCACTTTTCAGTTTTAACATTTCCAGCTTTCTCTTTGTAACATAAAAAAAGAAAAGTCGTACCTTGTTAATATTTTTGTATTTGTTTTGCAGACATTTCATCCTTGTACGTGACAGTACAAAGACAAAAAATCTCCCCGTTTTAAAGAAATATTTGTAAATAAATGTGACTCGTGCACAAGTTTTTTTTTTTCTTGATTCCTTGAGGTTTTTTTTTATATAAGCAGGCTACCAACAGGGAAATGTGCCTGATGTATTTGGTGTTAAGAATTCATTCTTATGAGAAAAATTGGTGATTATGTGTGTCCATGTCGCCACTAGGTGACACTGTGGTTATTCTCTATACTTGTTGTGAGACTACATGTTAGAAAGACCATGTTGTGTGTATAGTAGATTTACTATTTTATGAATGAAACTGTGTTTCAATGCGTTCACAATATATTATACTATATAACCACGATGGCTCAGGACGAGTCAGGAGGGTACAGGAAGGAGCAGAACCAGACTCTGAAACCTAATGTCAGTCATTTTCACAATTGAAATTGAAAATAGTGAAAATCAACATGCACACAATTTATACTTGATTAAGTTGTATTTAATGTATCGCAGTACACATTCAGTATCTGTAATTATTTCTGTCAAGGTTATAGGATCATTGTGTAGCAATATAGTTGTAAAAGCACTAAAATACAGTAAACTACACCAAAGCATTTTTAAGAAATCTTTCGTGTCACAGCACACCAAATCACTAGACGAGAGATGAGTAAACCTGAAAAAGTTGGTTACGAAATACATCTTTTCCATCCTGAAAATGATCTTATCTTGAATATAAATTCTAAATAACATCCAGAGATTTGGTTTGTGGTGAGACTTGAAGTATCAGACTTGATTTGAAGTAAATTAGATAAGACATGCAAAAATACTGGCAAGGTCCTTTTTAGACAATGAAGGACAACTAGTAAAATTGTGTGAAGGTTTTGGCAAGTGAAGGAAAATGTAAAAGCCAGCCATGCATAAAGGATTAAGAGCATTTTCCTCACTGTAGACCTGCATCTACAGTATCTAACCCCAGTATTTTGCTTATAGTACTTATTGGTTGAATGTGGCAGACCCTAAGTGTTAACTGGCCATATATTTAATGAAAGTTTGTGATTTTGATTTGATTTTTGGTTCCTGGTGGTTATCATGTACACCATAGACATTACATCTGTGAAGATATGTATAAAATAGCCTTCCGAGATTGTGGCTGTCACAGTTCTCTTTTATATCGTATAAATGAGCCCCCCAAAAAGCTAAAATGCTCACTTCTGCTATTACTGCGCTCGTAAGTGATTCCACTCGAATAGTATTTTTTTTCTCAATAGATTTTATTTTAAATTTGTAAACAATACAAAGAACAATTAAATCAATACGTAGGTAAACAATAAAGGAAATAAAGGGATAATAAATAAAAACAAACAAACAGAAAAACACAAAACATGCCGGGGGTTAATATAAATAAATAAATAATAGTAACTTATGTAAAAGTATTAAAATGGGAGCACAAACTCACCGTTTTACTAGCCTTTGTGGTTTTTTGCAGAAGATATTGTCTTAATATATAGTTCCATTTCTTTCTAGAAAACATAAAAATTAGTTTTAACTCTCGCGAATTTGCATTTATGAATGTAAAACTTTGTGACAATGATGAGATTGATTAAAAAATATTCTCTCTCATATATTGTGTTGAACCTTAAAAAAACAAAAACAAAACATTTTCCAGTAGAAGTTCAAAGTCACAGATAATATTTTCCAAGATAAATCTACAAATATCTTGCCACAGTTTACGGGTAAGTGTACATTTCCAGAGCAGATGGACAATAGTTTCAGTATGGGAATCACACTTCTTTTACCAGAGTCCAAACTTTTTTTCCAACATAAATAACTTGAGTAGTATTAATGCAGTGTATACACAGTATTGATGTAACTATACCCTCCTTTTTTATTTTTAAAGATACTGATTTTACAACATTTTGACTATGATTGATAACTTAAAACAAAAAAATTCTAAATTGACTAAAACTATTAAATTGTTTAGACATTTCAAATGTATTCCAATTGTTTAACAGACCCCAAATGTTTTTTGTTTGTTTGTTTTTTTATTTTTATTCATCTTTTCCTTTCCTTACATTTTATTTTTTTGTATAATTTATTTTTATACTGGAAAATAAATTAGCAGAATTGTAATGAAAAATCTGAACATTTATATGAATCTATTGTATTGAACTTTTGAAATAAATTATTATTTAAAAAAAAAAAAAAGTATTGATGTAACTGTCTGATCGCTCGTCTACGCAAACTGTATCAAAGCAGCCAGATTAAGGCCGGATAAGGACGATTTTAACTTCAAAGTAAAATCATCGAATGGTTTGTTAAACTGTAGGATAAGAGATAAGATATTCCTTTATTAGGCCCGCAGTGGGGAAATTTGCAGTGTACAGCAGCAAAGGGGATAGTGCAAAAAACAAGATGCATCAGCTAACACAGAAAAAAAAAAAGAGCTAAACAAAGTGTAACAAAATATGAACCATTTAAATAGAAGGAAGTATAAAAATAGGAGCAGTATATACAGTATTGACAATAAACAGACTATTAACAAAATTGCACAAGTGGAAAATGATATTGCACAGTGAGAATGAAATGAATGAATGAATGAATGAAATTCCACCTGAAAATATCAGGTTATTGTCAGTTTTTTGGTGTGTAAGTGGTCTACTGGGAGCAGTGCTGCTTGTGGAGTCTTGACAGCTGCAGGAAACAGGTGAAAAATAGTGTGTGTATGAAAGATACTATTATTCAATGCACATTGGCTCATTTTTACAAAGAATTTCAAACGCGACACCCCCTTGGACGGATGTAGATCTTGGGGGAAAGTAAAATCTGTCACGCTATGCTATCCTGAGGGACAGACACCACCCAGCTCACTCTCTGTTCAGGTGGAAGGAATCAGGACACAACCTGAGGCACCAAAGGCCAGAGAGCATCTCCACTCACAGAGCACAGAGGTTTCACAACAGCTTCTTCCCAGCTACAATCAGACTGGTGGCAAAGGACATTAAAGAGGGACACAAATACCCAACACACCTCACCTCCATACCATTATTGACACACAGTACACCTGAACTGAATGGACTGTTATGCTGTGCAATATGCTGCCTTCCACTGTGTAATTGTCTGAAATATATTAATTATTTCTTTTTTAAAATATTTTTATGAGAGCTACAAGTTCTTTTAACATGGTCATGGAGCATATATACTGTATATTTGTATACTGGAGGTATTGTTCCTATGCAGAGGGTAGTTTAGTTTATTTATTGACTACAATGTTTTATATTTTAATAATTTATTTATTTATTGTGTTGAGTTGAATGTGCTACTTATTTTGTACTGTAATTACCTTGTGCCTTTTTTTTTTCTTTTTTTTTAACAATGTCTTTATTGGTTTGTTTTTTTATACAAACATCAGCATTATTATGCAATATATTCAATACAGGATTTACTTTAACACATAACATAACATACCCCACACACCCACCCGTTCTCTCTTAACTTATCCCTTCTCACAGGGCCAAAATCAATATACAGCTTCACAGTATCAATCATACAATTAAATAGTTAAATGGTAACTCTAACAAAATGAAGATACACATAAACAGAAAATAAATATATAGAAAATAAATAATAAATAAATTAAAAAGATTTTCAAAAACAAGAGTCAATTCCCTTCTGAGGGTCTAACACTATTGTGAATATTTTACGTATCATATCTTAATTATTCCTCCTGTAGAAGCTCACCAATATCACTACTTTTTATGAAATCATTAAATGATTTCCATATTTCCTCATAAACACCCAGTTTGTTTTCCTTGTGCCTTTTCTACCTTTTTTCTTTTCTTAAAGCTGACTCGGTGTAAACTGCTCAGAATTCCAATGTACTTATTATAGGTGCAAATGGCAAATAAAACTCTTGAATCTTGAATCAATGTCTGTTTTTATTTTGAAAGCTCGTACCGGATGTGCTCTTATATAGTCTTCCCCCCTGCCTGCAGTAAACTCAGTCTCCACCATCATCACGACCAGCTTCAGTCTAAGTAGCAGCAGCTCGGGCAGACTAGACTAGACTCCTGTCTGGATGGATGGATGGAGGGTTAAACCGTCCATTTGATTTCTATCAGTACCTCGTGAACTAGATTTGGAGACATAACTTCCATTTTATTTTAACAAACTCAAGAGGTTATGACTCAATGTTATAATAGACACCATTATGTTGCAGTCAGTGTGATTTTACTATGGTGATACTACCAGCTAGCCCATGCTAGCAGAGGGATTGTTTTGGGGAGATACCTTTTTTTGACACATGAATTAGACGCTTTTTTTTTTTTGCTGGAACACAAAGGGGGATGTCTAGCCAAGGAGTTAGGAGAAACGGCCCAGTGAAGCTGCGGTTGACAGGTAAGCAACATTTAAACCCTCCTCCGTTAGCATACGTTAGCATGTTAGCATGCTAGCTAAGCTAACCAGGCTAACATGGTGCTGCTGCTGGACACTGGCTCGTGTGTGATATATAAAAATGTTCATTTCATATTCTCTATACTCCTTTTTATTTTTTATCGCACTTAATTACTCCATTTGTACCTGAACGTAACTCAATCAAACCTAACGGTCAATTAGCTTAGCTCGTTAGCAAACATTAGCTGTAACAACAGTGTGTGTTGCATTAAGCTGGCTGGCTGGCTGGCTGGCTGGCTAAACGTTACTTGGCATCTTTTACTAATATGGGTTTCTCTCAAAGGTTAGTTAGTTTAGATCAGGGGTCAGCAACCTTTACTATCAAAAGAGACATTTTTTTTTGCTCAAAGTCTTTTTATTGGTATTCTGTACAAACAATATACCTATAACAATATTACTGCACCATTAAATAAGCAGAGTTAATTTCATAAACAATTACATTTATACATATAAATGAATTAAATCCGATAGCAACATAAATGAAACATATACCAAACTAAAAAAACATTTTTTAAAAAAGAGTAAAAAAAAAAAAAGAAAAAGGAAAGAACCAAAAAAAAACTCAGAAAAATAAGTAAATTAAAAATAATAATGATAAATAAAACTAAGTATAAGTTGTGTCAAAAGAGCCATTTTAGGCAAAAAATAAATAAATAAATAATCTGTCTGGAGCCGCAAAACATTTGAACATTGTGATGAAGGTAACACAGTTTATAGTCTAAGTATATAGTATATAAGTCTAATGCAGTGAGGGCCAAAGTGCAAATGTACTATGGAGTATTAGGGCCACATTGAGGGAAAAAACATCTGAGATTACGAGGATAAAGTCATAATATTACGAGAATAAAGTCATAATATTACGAGAAAAAATTCATAATTTAACGAGATAAAAGAAAATAACACGTACAATTACTACTTATACTACTACTACTATACTACTACTATAAGATTATGACTTTATTCTCATAATACTACGACTTTTTTCTCGTAAACCTATGACTTTATTCTTGTAATATTATTACTTTATTCTTGTAATATCGTGACTTTATTCTCGAAATTTCAGATTTATTTATTTTTCCTCGATGTGGCCCTAATAGTAGTCGTACCGTCGTACCATAGACCTACAACAATGATAAATAAAAATGTAAATGGAAACAAAAAACAGTTATTCATTTCCATTTTTAAAAAATCCACAGGGAGCCACTGGAGAGGGGCTAAAGAGCCTCATGTGGCTCCAGAGCCGCAGGTTGCAGACCCCTGGCTTAGATGAAATAGCTTAATGTCAGTAAGTCTGTGCTAATGTCCATCTATTCCTATAGTCTCTCACCGGGATTTATATGGTTATTTATTAACACTTGTTTATCCATATCGTCATTGAAACACAACTAACGTTACAGCTAGCCAATCATCAATCATTAGGACTTGTCCTCTTCTGTTCTGTGTTGTCATGTTGACCATTTCAGGAGGTATATAGAGGACAGACTGTGTGTGGCTTAATATTTGGGCTTTAGTGGATGTGAAATTACAATTGTTAAAAAAAAAGCCGACATCTTATCGCACATGCCATCCCCAGTAGCCTTGATGTAAAGCATTTAGATTATGCCTTACATTGTGCTCCATAAAGAAGAATAGTGCATAAAATAGATATACCACTATTCCATGTGGTGAAGAGCTCATTGCATGGGTGGAGTATGTTCTCAAAAAAGTGCAAAAAATGTAGGACTCAACAATGGACAATGACCCTGATGAAGACCTTTGTTGTTCATTTTAAACAATTATTGCCATGTAAAATAAAGGCATTTTAATTTCGTTCAAACTCTACAGTGTGCCTTGGATCATTTTTTGAAGGAGACTTGCATTTTGCACTTTTTATGAGAACAAATTCCACCCATGCAATGAGCCATTCACAAAACTGAATAAGCACAGTACACCTGAAGGATTGAGACCACAAAGATTCAGCAGTGCTACTACTCAGTTGTCTTCATCTCTATAGATATACCACTTTATTATGTGCAATTATATGCATTTTCTAACAAGGCACATACTGAAGCTCTGAAGAGCATTTCTGGAGGTATATAGAGGACGAACTGTGTGTGGCTTAATATTTGGACTTTAGTGGATGTGAAATTACAAATGTAAAAAAAAAAGCCGACATCTTATCTCACATGCCATTTAGATAATGCCTTTCAATGTGCTCCATAAAGAAGAATAGTGGTACAACATAAAATAGATATACCACTATTCAATCTGGCGAAGAGCTCATTGCATGGGTGGAATATGTTCTCAAAAAAGTGCAATATGTAAGGCTCCTTCAAAAATGATTGTCAACAATGGACAATGACCCTGATGAAGACCTATGTCGGTTGCAACACGTTGGTAATTTTAAACAATTATTGCCATGTAAAATAAAGGCATTTTAATTTCGTTCAAACTCTACACTGTGCCTTTGATCATTTTTGAAGGAGACTTGCATTTTGCACTTTTTTGAGAACATATTCCACCCATGCAATGAGCCATTCACAAGACTGAATAAGCACAGTACACCTGAAGGATTGAGACCACAAAGACCCAGCAGCGCTACTACTCAGTTGTCTTCATCTCTATAGATATACCACTTTATTATGTGCAACTATATGCATTTTGTAACAAGGCACATGCTGAAGCTCTGAAGCATTTGTAGTATTTTATGTTGCATGAATGGATTTATGCAGGGACCAGATTTCTAGCCTTCCATCCTCAATCATCTTCTGGTGGCAGCCACATCAAATGATAAATCTGATGGTGGTCAGAAGGTAAATCTGCCGAACTGAAGGAGAGAAGATTGTCTAATTTTGAAGAGGTTTTTTTGACCTGTATTTGGTGATAGACCATTATTATTCTTTTAAGACTTAAACCTGCAGTAGGCAGAATGTTTTTGGCATCATTGGGAAAAAAATCCATAATAACCTTTCAGCATATTGTAATTCAAGCGTATTGAGAAAGACTTCTGCACCTCCTCATGGCTTGGAGGGAGACTTTGGCCAATCACAGGTAATTTCAGAGAGAGCGTTCCTATTGGCTGTGCTCCGGCTGGTGGGCGGTGCTTGGTATTTCCTCAACTGATCTCTACATGGCTGCCGGGTCACAAACTTTCTCATTTTACAGCTAAACGGTACACTACAAGATGTTTCTTAAAACATTTGAGGCGAGAAATAGGCATTACAGTAACAGAATATTGATTCATATTTGATCAGCGCTGCCTAGTTTGACCGTTTGATCGAGTTTGCGAGTGATTGACAGCTGCTCAGAGACGGCAGGCTCCAGCTCGGCTCTGATTGGTTGTTTTCCTCCGGTCTGTGAAATCTTGCAGATGCCAT